>AYLM01001317.1:0-82746 GCA_001625345.1 Cairneyella variabilis | reverse complement strand
GAAATGCAGACATCTTTTCCTTCGCATTCAAAACCATTCATCAATCACGTGACTATATGCTCGATACTGGCGCCCTCCTCTTTTTCTAAGAGAAAAATAGCATAGGTCTTGGCACAGAGCTCAATCGCTCACAATCTAAAAGCTTGGATTACAAGTACATTGAAGAGCTCTGTTCCTAATTTACATGCTTTTAAAGTCCCTGCATTCGTGTCAATATTTAATTATCTTTATAGCATTATCACATCAATGGTCCATGGGGGATGGGAGGCTGGAGACAATTTCATAACCAAGAAGACTCATGTATTATGAAGAAATGATAGCGGATGCTCTGCCAAATTCTTCGCATCACTGACTTTAACATGCTTTATCCTTCGATCCCACTCTTGACATTAAGCTTCTTCGCTCCATACACATAATCCAACGGTTGGTACAAATCTCATTGCCGCGCTTCTCTTCCACTTCTCGCTTCTCCTTCACGTTGAGCTTCTTAGCACCGTATACATAGTCTACGGACTCGTAGAGATTCTTTGTATCGGCCTCACGCTCTTTGACGTTGAGATTCTTTGCGCCGTAGACGTAGTCGAGGGGTTCGTAGAGGTTATCTGGTGTGCGGTTGACCTCGGTCTTCATACTAGTACAGAATATACGATGTGCAGCTGATTGAGTTACCATCTGGCTGCGCAACAGGGCCCCGTAAGAGTAAGTGGTGTAATGGCAGCGAGGCCAAGAAGACTGAGGAGTTGGACGTTGAACTTCATAGCGATTCGGCTTTCGAATGGGCCCGAGGACGATTGTAACTAGAAATAAATCCGAGTCTCTCTTCAGAACTGGGGATAGGCAACCTTATGAAACCTCTGGAAGAGTGGTGAGGAGGTGGTTGACTTTCTACGGCATGTTAGGTTAAGTAACTTATCAATTGACATGACTCCTATTTGTCGGTTCGTACTCCAGGTAGGGTTGCCATCCTGGGAATTGCTAATCTCCTCCCACCTACCACATTTGGCCAACAGTTCTCTCATCCATTATCTTCTAGCTTTATTTCGGCCTGATCTGACAAACTGGCATCCATTACCGCCAAGAGCTAAAAGCAATGGTACCCAGGTGAGCAAATTGAGAGAGTGACGGGTCTTTGTGGCATATGCACCTGAAGAGCACCGACATTATTGAACTACAGACGTAGCATCCAGCATGCTACGTAGGATCGCACTAGTCTCACTGGACTTGGAAGTCATTCGGATAAGACCTGAAGGCATTTGCAGTTCTTGAGAAAACTGAGCGAGCTCGGTACGGTAAGAAGTCTTGCTTCCTTGGGAAGCAGACGTGTTGAGGAAGTCGGCCTCAACAAAGGAAGCCGGCGAGAGCCGTGCAGGCGCTGGCGACAGCAGAGGAACTCGACGACAACAGACGAAACACTGGATCATCTGAAGCCCCATGCCGATATACCGCGGAAAAGCTCGACAAATACCTGGTCGACCTCACCGGAGATGACGAATCTGGCTCCAACCTCCATGGCAATGAGAACAGGGCCGAAGGAACCGCAACTGCAGTGATACCCACGCCTGCGCCACGGAAGGGTGAGAAGCGGAAGCAGGATGCTTTGGCTGCGGATACCATGTCGGGCATAGCTGCAACTGAGCCTACACCAAGAGAGCTTCGACCGCCAAGAAGGTTGCTGGCTCTAAGAATGGAAAGAAGTCGGCCTCGCCCGCGGGGAGAAGGATGAACCGGCGGGTATGAGTGATGGCTAAAGCGGTACTGTTGCTCAAAAAGCGAATAGTGCATGAGAGATTGAGATTGAGAACGGAAGGATGCGAGGCTAACAGACTTATCTAGGGATTTGAAATCCAAAGTGAGAGTACATGAAGTAAGTCTCCTGCGAACCATGGAGCAACTCTCATGTCACATTAAGTTCGAGAGACATCTGTTTTCAGTGTCGAGTTATCATTCACTCGCTGTCTGAGTATCTCACTGCGTCTTAATAGTCTGTCTGAAACTCTCATCCTATCCGAGAACCTTGTGATGGCTGACTTTCTCCCTTCCATAGTTGCAATGTTTGACTGCCTCCCTTCACCTTAACAAGCTGAGCATCAACGCCAGTGATATGAATGACCGCGCCTCTGCCATCAAGTGCGTTGACCGTGCACGCCTCTCCACCACGAACACGCCACATGCCAGCGGAGCTGATATTGAAAGTAATACCACTCACCGACACGTGAACTCTTCCAGCAGCAACCGAACAGATCTTCAGCAAGTTTCTAGGGTCGCCTTCTCCCGCTAGGCTCGAGGATCCCATCGTAGGGGTGACGTTGACGACTTCGAAAGTGGTACCGTGGAACTGAACACCTTTGGTACGAGCTCCAATGTAGGTTGCAGAGAATGCAATATCTGCGAATATGAGTTAGTTGATGAAGAACTGAATATTGATTGAGCATAACTTACTTTCTTGCATCTCTGCGTCGTCACCATCCTCTTCTGCATTTCCTCTGACCTTTCCTGACTTACTCTCCCAGTCGTTATTGACAGTAACCTTTTCCTCTGAATTCTGTGCCTGGCAAACAGGGTGAAGGGCGTCCCAACTAGCAACGAGATCATCCATCTTTTGCTTGCTGGCCTTGACTTTCTTGAGAGCGGCGAGCAGCTCTGCGGGTACGTTAGGAAATTCCTCACAGAAGACAATCTCGACGAGATGATATTATGGGACACGAACCTTTGACATAAAGTAGGTTATCATCCGGCCCCTTCCACTTATCTTGCTTGCGTTTCTCCGAAGGCTTCTTCGTAGCAGTGGTGGTACCAGTTGAGGGAGCAACCGTGTCATACTTGTCTTCTTGCTTTCTCCTGTTCAAAGGCTCCTTAGAAGTAGTAGAGCCATCACCAGACGCATCGCTCGATGAAGATGAGGATCCACTCTCTGAATAGTCTTGCTTTTGCTTCCGTGATGCCTTCTTGGCAGCAGGAGTGCTACTGGTAATCGTCGCGTCACTTGTTGGAGGAGCGGTAGTATCCATTTTGATGTTGTGGTCGGTTGGCTCTTACTTAATATTCACGTCGCGTTCTTTCTTAATCTCAAGTGACTGACGGACCATAATTTCACACTCTATCGCGGTCGGTAGTGGATAGAAAGTTTCAATTCATGGCACTTGCCTGGTGTGCCGCGAAGGTGGTGAGTTCTATTTGATGAAACACAGCATGCGACAAGATCAAGCAATTTTTTGAATGTGGTGACCCACCAATCTTAATGTTCTAGTCGGAAGGAGGTGGCAGTTACTCCTACCCCACGGCCGTCGATCATTCTTACCTCGTTAAGCGAAAAGGGGTTTGCGGCCACTAAGCGAAAAGTAAACGTCGTCGGATGAAAAGCATAAAAGGTAGGAAATAAAATCAAAATCAATTAGACGCCTTCTTGTTTGAATGGTTCTTTCAAGTCTTACTGCTTTGGAGATCTGTAATACTAGCTGCTCCATGAATGCGCGATCTCGTAGAAAAATAATTGGCAACGAAGGATTCTACTGTGATTCGGCGTACTGGGAAGATAACAGATTTGTTAATATTACTATAATACATAAAATATAACTGGTGCTTTAACAATCCCCTCAAATTAATCTCGAGTATATTTCACTCAACGATCTCCTCATTTCGAACGTCGTAGGACACACTCGACTCGAAAGTAGACCGTTTGTACCACAAGATTGCCCACATCAACCACTCCATAATTTTCTGCATAATCCAGCTCCTATCTTTTACACTCTCCCATCTGGACACTGCCTCTTTATAAGCATTGTCGATTCGCGGTCGCCGCGTCATCTCGTACACCTGGAAGGCTCTCTGAATTGATATATCTGAAGAGGAAGAGAAAACCCGAGCAAGTAAAACACCATCTTCAATCGCGAGCCCTGTACTTTCTCCTTGTGGGGGCATCTTGACACTCATCAGCTAGTTTCGTCACGGGATCAAGAGTTACTTACTCCATGAGCAGCGTCACCTAACAACAACACTCTTCCCCGAGACCACACACCTCCCGGCCCAAGGTTATAAACCGGATAGAAGACGAAGTCGTCTACTCTTTCGATAAGCTCATTAATGCACGGAATTCCCGAATTCCCGTACCTCCTATCAATCTCATCCAGAGTCTTCTGTCGATCATTCCCACGAACTTTCCATCCTTGTTTATCATTTTGTTCTGGAGTTTCCATAACAGCCCCAAGATAGATCTTTGTCCGTTCCGGATCAACAAATGACGCAATCAAGGACCCAAATCGACCCGAATTCATCCCGGTTTGACGGAAATGTACTTTGATTCCCATTCCATCTACAACAGAATACGCAACGGCGACATTGGTGTAGATAGACCGTCGACTGGGCTCAACATATTGAGTCCGCACAGCGGAGTGGACCCCATCACAGCCGAGAATGAAATCTGCTTGGACTTCTTTGCCATTCGCAAAAACCGCCGTCACTTTCGGATTCCCACTCTCGTCCTTGATACCCACCAACTTCGAGTCATAGACCACATTGCTCCCCTTCTTGGCCACAGCGAGCAACAATGCCCGCAATAGCTCTTCCCGCAGAACTCTCAACGAAGGACCAAACTTCTGAAAAGGCAGTGTGCCAAGCCTAGTGCCTGTGTGCAGTGAGAAGATCTCTATGGAATCAACCCGACATCCATACACTTCGACATCCAAATATTCTAGCAGCTGCAGCGCGTTGGGAGTTAAGTTTACTGCTCCACCGATGGTAGAAGGTGTTGCGCGGAGCTCGTAAATTGTGCATGAGACGCCGATTTTAGAAAGCGACAGCGCTGCTGCAAGACCTGCGATTCCACCGCCAATTATGAGGCACGATTTCGGCATTTTGAGGAATAAAGTGGATTGTAGGTAAATATGATGAATTGAAACTCAATTGGGTGCAGACGCTTTTATTTGTAGGGTGCAAGCGATTCGACCACGTAAGGCAACTACGCTGGAGCCTGGAACACTTGCGCAGGGTATAGCACAACGGTGAAATACAACATTCCGTATTATTAAATGCTGACGACTTTGTTAAAGTAGCATTCATTGAGTTCACACTAGAAATGTGGCTCCTGTTATAATAAAAAAAAAAAAATTAAAGGATATTCGATTATTTCTGATAAACAAACGATATAGAAAATACAGTTTACATAAATACTTCATCTGTAACCACAAATACACCAATCAGCAAATTGGCCAATTTGCAATTTTAAAGCCTGAGACCCCCATAATCGCTTAAATTTTTTTAAATTAAACTTACTAACTCTAGCGCTAACTTAACCGTAACCCTAGCCCTAACCCTAAACTAACCCTAACCGACCTCCGCTTCGCTCTGACTAAGGTCTCAGAGTTAATCCTAACCTAATTAGGAATTATAAAGTTAACTTTTAGTAAAGTTTTAAAGGAGCTTACTTAAGGTATTTCAGGGGATTTTTTACAAATTGGTCAATATGTATACATATTGGCCAATTGTAAAAATGCGTGTAAATTGGCCAACATGACGGTATTATTGGCCAATTCTGCTGATTGGCATATTTGCGGTTACACGTCGCATCTTTCAAGGAGTCGGCGGGTGCCAATTGACTATCTTCCCAATATGCCAATAACATCTCATCGAGTTATCGGTTCGGTAGTAGAACTCCTTCCTGCAGTTTCGTCCATCGTCGAAGATGTACAGGCAGGTCACCAGCTCGGGGTCGTCGTCATCGGCTCGAGGTGCTGTTATTCTCCGCGCTCGAGGTGGGTGGGGGATGCGATAGTTGGCGGGAAGGCCGTTTTCAGCGGCGGTGCCCATGGAGCGAGTGCGCATTGGCATGCGGTGATTATGGATATTTTGGTAGATGAATAGTTCAGAGTGGTGCTATTTGGTCAGGAAGAAAAATGTACAGAGGAGCTGTAAAGAGGAACTATAGAGAGAGATTGTAGGGGAAAGCAGAACCTCGAACCTAGTGTGGATTTTATCAAGCTGAGGAAACAAAGGCATGGTTTCCGGAAGCGGCATTGAAGGTCTTTGATTCTCGTGTTCATTTCTAGCAATATACCAAGTCCGTTTTCGAAGTCTTTGTGCCTCCAATATCGTGATAATGTTGACAAGATTGAACAAAGATCGGTGGAAGAAGGGCACAGTGAAATTGAATGAAGGATGACTGTGTACCTTGGCGAATATGAGATTAATGCCTTAGGAATATGCGTCCACATTACAACCTTCCCTGAGAGCAAACTACTGTGACGATTATAAAGCGGCTAACTCAAACAAATCGCAATAACACAATTCAAATCCCTGAGAGCTACCCACTAGATCCGTGGGAGTGATTGTTTGTGCTTTAAGTAAGACACTGCAATAGTGAACTTTGGTAAAAGGTAACTTATTTAGGCATCACAATTGCAAAATCTTATATTGATCATAACGTTCTGATCAGAGAAAATGACGGTAAAGTAATTACTCACAACCGAAAAGACAGCGACAAAAGTCACAGGAGTGACGACAAGGATATCGGCAGCACTGACTCACTTAGAACTCAAGCCTCTAACTTTTTCTTAGGTACCTGACAGTAAAGGAGCATTATGTAGATGCGAGCTGCGACCTGCAAGTAGGTTGTTCCCAACTCGTCGAACCATTGTGCCTCGCTTGAGCAGTTATAAGAAAGATCGAAGAATTAACTGCATTCACATCTGAAATAACTCTCAGCTGGGAGAAGTTCTCTTCATTCATTCAATCTAGCTTCCTAGGTAGCACTGTACAATGCAAAGGTATTATCTCTTCCACAACCAGGATTACTGACATGCTCAATGCAGGAAAGGGAAGTGATCGAGGAACAATCATACCAGACTAGAACCGAGTAGTCTCCAAAAGTAGTAAATGCAGATCAGCGCCGAGAAAGATGCGGCAGCGCAACGAACTGTATTCGTAAGTAGTCCATTGAGAAAAAGAGTCAAACGCCGTCCTCCATCCCATAACATTCATCTGCTCGTGATCGCGTGAGAATGGAATCCTAGTGAGTCGCTGCTTACTTAATCTTCATCCTCGTCTCCATTCATTTCCTCATCACCATCATCATCCTCAGCAAGTTCGTCGATGTTCTCCGGATGTCCCAGCAGACTCGCGACATTCTTCATCTCATAATGCTTCTTTCGCATCTCCTCGAACTTCTTGTGCTTCTCCCTCTCCTCCTTGCTCAAACCCACATGCTCATTCCCGTCAACATGTACCTTCCGCGCCGAATGCTCATCATCAAATTCGTTATCCGGAACCGCCTCCTCTGGCTCGCCCAGACTGAGATCCGGAATCTCATCAACCTTGTTTCTGGTGCTCTTGCCTGGGCTGCGACCCGCACGAGCTTGGTCCAACTCATCGACCATGATCTCGTCGGTGTCTAACATTCTGATCTCCTCTTCGTCTTCGGTCGGGTCATAGTGCTTCGCATATGGTGTCTTTGGCTCATCGATCTTCATGGTTGAGCTCTTCTCCTGCTCCGTCAGGTACAGATTCGCTTCATCCCACTTCAACCGCATATTGGTATCATCGGCACCGTATACGGAATGACTTGACTGGCGACGAGATCCTGGTGGGCGCGCAGCAGAGGAGGAACGTCGGTGGCCGGCATTCTGTAGAGTGTTTGCAAGAGTGATGTCTTTGTCGGAGAGCTCGCGGCGCTCGAGATCAGGGCGCTGCTCGTGCTGAAGAGGTGAGACCAGAGGTGGAGAGTGGGTAGTGACTGCAGGTTGGTTTTGGGGGGAGCGATGGAAGGAGTTCTTGAGGATGCCTGTGGAAGATGAGGGGTTAGCTTGTTGTGCGACAGCGGGGCCGGAGCGGGATGGATGTCAACCCTTTGGTCTCTTTGCAGAGGGACTGGGAGGAGAGTGAATACGAGGAGGCTCTTCGGAAGCCATGTTGTTAATCATCGAAGGTACTTCTGGGGTGCGACAAGTGGTGTAGTGAACGTTACAAGATGGTGTGGTAGTTTGTCGTGTTTTGCTGTTGAGACAAGAGATTCTCCGGAGAAAGATGGCGCTACAACAGAGACTTTGGCTGTTCAAATAACTCAAGATCAAAGTGGTAAGATCTGAGCTTTGTATCTGGATTCGTGTGACTTTGCGCAGCTGGAAATGTCTCTGTTGTAGTGGAGAATGATATTGTCATGTGCAAACCTGAATAAGATGCGCGAGGAGGCAGGGATTTTGTTTTGGAGGGTGGTGTGCTGCAGCAACAGATGCAGCCAACGTCATCTTACTCATCAGTCAAAATATTCACCGTTAATGGACAATTCAGAAGACCGACGTTCCTTTTGGCCGGATAAGAATTAGAAGTAGTCGGAAGATTTTTGGGTACCGGTAATAAGCTCTTTCTTCAACGATGAAGGCAAGTCTTCTCCTTCCCAAACCGGTCGTGTGCAAATGGAGAAAGCTCAGCTGCTGACTAAGCATTGCTGATGTCTCACGCTCTGCCTCAAAGCTCACTTTCTTTCTCACTTCCAAATTTCCATCCCAGACTTCAACTTCGCGAGGCCACTCTGCTCTCTATTTCGAAACGGGACGATTCTGTGTCTATCATTGAATACGTGGCGACAGCTTCGTCCGCTGAAATTGTCCACATACTATTGCGGAGATATACGGGAAGGTTTACGGGATACACGTACAGTACAGTACACTAGATCGTCTTACTCACATGCATGAACCCGCATTTGGAACTAGATGTGGGGTACATCTTAGCAACTGTCAAGCACCTGCCGCGTTAAGCATGAGTGTCCTTTGTTCTCAAGGAAGCTGTTCACACGTCCATATCATATTTGGTTCTGTCTGACACAGTCCCTATTTACACTATGTCCCTCTCTTACACATTCCCATCGATTAGCTCTCCTAGTCAAAGATCTTCCCTAACCGGGGAGAGATGTCACCAAGGCTCAGTCGTCTCAGAGGTTTGACTTTTTTGAACTTAATCTGCTCAACATCAAAGACGTGAGAGGGCACAGCGTGAAGCGGTCTTGGTCCAGCTGTTGTGTAAGCACAATGAACCACAACGGGTCTCTGACCTCGATGCCTCGACCTTGAGTCGACTCGTGGCCCAACTCCATACTGTTTCTGCAGCTCCGTGGGTGCCGGGAGTGAAGTCTTCAGTCCTGTGTACTTTTGACTCTCCGGTCGAGTCACAAATTCCACCTCGATCTTCCTCACATGTTCTTCCATGTTTCTTTCATGGTCAATGTTTGGTCGATACTCAACGTACGCTCCTGGCACCTTGATGTCGCTGGTCTTTCTCCTGACGATCGGCGTTACTGACCGAGGGGCTATTGGGAGGTCTTTGCTTGGCCGTCGGATTCTCAGCTGATCAGGCAGAGTCACCGAGGATCTCCGTTTCAGGGAGTGAACATCTGCTGCTGGCAATATTGGAGAGATATTTGTTCGAGAATGATTCCATTCATGCGGTGGCAGGATTTTATGCGGACAGTATCTCAACTCTGGACGCACAACAATGTCTGGATGCTCAGCGTACCGAATGGTAGAGAGAGGCGACCGCCGGGAGAGGTTGCTGATGCTGCTGCTCGGCGTCACTGTTCTTGGACGGCCTTGGCGCCTTGACATCGTTGATTGTTGCTTCATTCCAACAGCTCGAGGGCTTCGGTAAGAGGTGTTCATTTGACCTGACCGCCTCCTCGATCCTGACAGGCGAGAGCTGTCTGATAAACTGATATAGTCGGATGAGGAGTCGTATGATAGCGAGATCCCTGAGTCCGAGTTTTTCAAGCTTGTACTCTCTCCTGCAGTTCTTTCTTTTGTTGCATGTGTGCCTGATTCTGTATTCTTGCGGCTCTTCTTCTCTTCTATTGTTCTTTCTTTCGCTAGATGTGTCCATTCCTCGCTCCAACCTCTCGTCTTCAGGGTCTTGGCTCTCCGATCCATAGGCAGCAAAGGAGATAGAGGATGCCCTGCAGGAAGTTCACTCTGGGCGGACTGGATTTTCGGGGGCGGTTTTCGTTCAGTGCTGGTCTTATGGTTTTTAGCCTGCAGCTTTTCGGGCGTATCAAAAGGACGATCATTGTCAAATGATGACGCTCGTGGTATGCTGTGGCCTGAAATATTGCCTCCAAATGAACTCACTCGACAAGTGACTTTCTTTGTAATATTGAAGAACCCTGGCATCTGAAAGGGACACTTGCAAGCTTCCAGAGCCGTAAGTATGACACCAGTCGCGAGCCTACCAGTCCATCAGCAAAAGCTAAAAGGCAAACCCCTACGAGACTTACGCTGCCACACTCGAAGCAATAACATCTGCAACCTGCAGTTGGCATGCCCAAGTTCCAGTCATGCAGACTTCTGGTCTTGAAAGCACCACACACGTCACGATGAATGTGATGATCCAGATCAACAGCGTAATTCTTGCAACGATGAAGCAAGCAGCATGAATATTCGATTCCGGCGGCCTTAGAACTCCCACTAACTCGTTATCCTTCGCTGCTACGACATGCAAGACGATGTATATGATCGAGAAAATCGACTTTGCCACTTTAGTAAGAGCCCTAGAGCAAAAGGTGCCTAACTCACTGCCACAACCGCCAGCGCTTGTGCCGCATTCACGCTTCTTGTGTGCGGACTCTGCGAAGACAGAATCGACGCCACGACAAGCAGTTCGGCTAAGCTCGTCAACCCCAACATTATCACTGTACCCAACACAATTCCTGGTTTCCATGCTCTTGCTGTCCGACTTGGCTTGACTGCGTCCGCTGGTAGTGCGGGGTGCAATTCGGGATACGCACCCATCGTCGGCCAAGCTTCTGGGATTCTACACTTCGCCGTTCTTCTGCGGAGAAAAGAAATTCTCCGGAGGAAAATATCGAGATGTCGTGTGCAACCAGTTTGGTATCCTCGTCTCAGAACGAATATCTGCCTGTTCAATCTCAAACTCCAACAGTGCCGGAGTGACTACTTCTTGAAATGAAATCTCAGCACAGAATGCTACCACCAGGGCAAATGTTACGTCTATCGAAAACACCTGCCGCCGAGGGTAGAGCTGGCTTGCGAATGTCGAATGGTGCTGATTATCAATCGAAACGAAACGGCGAGCGGAAAGGGAGGATATTCATACACCCAAGAGAGCTGGACGTTGGAATTTCATGATCAATGGGAGAGAAAAATTGAAGGCAGGTAAACCAACTTCTTCACTCTTCATTGCTCACTGCGATATCTTATCGCTACAGTACAATGTTCGTCATGTCTTACATTCTTGTCAATAGTAGTCGCAACGTTCCACATTCCTCAACATGGCTCGAGAGCGCGGGCGCGAGATCGCATCTTCATCGCGATTCATAAGTGCCGATCCAATCGTTTTTCCCAAAGTGGAACTTGTAGTTTGGGATTCTCGAGTTTCTGAAGTATCGAATTGTTGCATGAGGTTTGGCGATATGTGACGTGCATGGAGTTGAAGCTGAACGCGAGAGAATCGTGATTGAACTCGGGAACGGGAAACACGTCTCGGAGAAGAGAACAATGAGATTCCTCAAATCTCAATGCATGCTCTCTCATAATCTCCCACCCACTCTCGAAGATGACAAGAGAGTCCTGGGACAAATTGATCCCTCAATCTCGCGGCTCCCTTTGACGGCCATGGCCGTAGGTCTTTTCATGACGGCATTTGAGGTAATCTTACTAGACGGGATGCATGTCAAAGATTGGCAGACAATTAGAAAAAAGGATTGGTAATCGATGAATCTCTGTCCAACAACTCATACAAAATGAATGAATGATACAAGCTATCATAAATGTGCTTTCGTTCCAAGCAAGGACATGAAAAAATTGATTTTCTGCAGCTCAGATCACTTTCCACCTCCCAAAGTCTTCTTCCAGTAAGCCTCAATATCTTTCTCCATCTTCCCCTTCACCCCCAAGAGCCCATTATCAAGATTTGTCTTCACGGCTCCATACTCATTCCCACCAAAGACCGCCAAATAAATAAACTCATACAACACCTCCATCGTCACTTCTCCCTTCTGCAGCCTCTCCGTAGCATTCTTCTCCACCTCCTTCAAACTAGTAGGAACAGGCTCCCACTTTTTCTCCGGCTGCACTCTCTTCGCAATCTCCAGCAACTGATTCTGACTTGTCGTCAAATCAGCCACCTTCACAGATCTATTCTTCGTCTCCTCATAATGCAGCAGCGTGCCCACAACCGCCTGCCCCACGGAATCTAACGCCGTAGCGCTAAACAACTGATCGCCGCCGTCGAAGATCCGCGGCTTACCTTCTTGCCACGCAAGCAAGAACCCAGTCTCGATACCCCAGTCTAAGAACGCGCCATTGACGATATACGAGTAGGTGATATCGGCACCAGCAGCGATCTTCTCTTCAAGATGCTTCCGGACGGCTATTTTGTAACCGAAGACAGGGAGAGCGCCGGTTTTGGGGTTGGAGAGGTCGGAGCCGAATTCTGAGGGGATGATGCGTTTTACGCCGGCGGCGATGGCGGCGTCGATGAGGACGGTTTGGCCGAGGAGGCCGGGGGCACCGACTGTGGAGACTACAGCGTCGGTGTTGGAGAGGGCGGTGGTGAGAGAGGTGACGGAAGAGAAATCTGCGGAGATGACTTTGACGTCGGATGAGAAGGTAGATGTTGAGCCGGAGCGGGTGATGACTGTGATGTTGAACTTTTTGGAGTCGATGAGGGCTTGGAGAACGGGAGTACCGAGCGCTCCAGAGGCTCCGACGACGGCAATGTTCTTGATCTCAACCATTTGGAAAGCTTGGCTTTAAAGTTGGAGTGACTTTGAATTTGCTTGCTGAATCTAAGGATATGAAGTATGAATGCTCGAGTGATTTTTTTTGATAATGAGAAGGAGACACTTGGAACGAAAGTGCTGGCTTTATATCATCTTCTTTCAAGCATAAATTGCGCAATACACTTTCCTCGCGGAAACCTGATGACCAATTGGGAGCCGAATGTCTGAGAAATCTAGCAACTAAAACTCTTTTGACGAAACCATAAAAGTGTGACAAAAGACATGCAATGGTGGGTTTCACAGCACGCGACAATGTCGTCGTGTTATTCAGCAGGTATGCAGCTACCCGGAAAAGGGAGCGCCACGCCGGGTGGGATAATACGGCAGCACGAGCGAAGCTTTTGCTTGGTCGATCTCGCCCGACCGGCTTTCTCCCTTGTAGAAAAGTGAGAAGGTGCCAAAATCCAATAGAAGAAAATCAAAATGTTTTTTCTGACAGATGATTTCATTTCAATGGGAACATAAACAGCAGAATTATGGGAGATGGAGGCAGACAATTCGCTTAAACCCCCTGAATAAGATCCAATTAGAGTTTAGTGTCTCGCTACTTGCCCACGGCTATCGTTGAATGCTGTTGTTTTATCTTACGGGTCGATACACTTTCACAGCAGGATAATTCCCGTTCCGAATGCCGTCTGGTCGGCGGGAGCTGGCCATCTATCATTTGCCAACGACTAAATCCGCAATCTCCGCCCAAAGCCTTGAGTGTCATGGATCCTCTGAACTCTGTGGCTTTCGGCTCCCACCTGCTACCAAGCACGTGATAATTAGGATTTGAAATCCCACCTTACCATATTAAGATGATAGTGGAGCTCGGCTCCCCCCTCGTCTCCCACGAAAATGGACGACATCCAGCCTCTATCTTGGGCCTCAACGACAGCCGCCATGGAGAGCCACAAATTCACCTGCAAAGTCGATGGCTGCGGCAAATCATTCGTGAGGAAGGAGCACTTGGCAAGGCACGAACGAACACACGATCCGCAAGCTCTCCACACCTGCCGTGTTTGTGGGAGGCAGTTCAATCGCAAGTGAGTTCCCCTCGCTCTTTCTGCTTGTAAACAACCGTTTCAACTTCAGATCCTTCAAAGGTTTCTGGAGGCCAAAATTATTTTGAATTTAAGATTTCTCCTTTTCTGCCTTTCGCTTTTTTCAGAGTCTACGAGCAGGTCTGAAAGGTCCCGTCCCGGACTGCAAACATCCAAGTAGATGCGGGAAGCGAGAGTATCTCTCCGACAAGGATACTTTTGAATCAATTGGGCCATATTTTGAGGCGTAAACTTTGACCAATGCTAATAAGAGCTTCGATGCAGTGACAGTCTTCTACGTCACGTGGCCAGGCATGGCGACGCTTTCAAGCCCAACCCTTCCGGGAGGAGTAAGAGAGCTTGCATCGCTTGTCATGCAGGCAAAATTAAGTGCGATGGAAACGACCAGTGCGCGAGCTGTTTAAAGAAAGGTATCGAATGCAGATATCGGCAGCAAGATGGCGGCCAAAAGTCGGCATCGCCGGAGAGGCAGGACGGAATCTCAGAAGGTAAGAGCGACCTTCCCTAGCTGAGGGTTAGATTATTTTCATATATTTGTTTTTGGAATCGATCGGCTTGGTGCTCCTCTGTCGTCGAGGAAGGAGCGACCGCATGCTCTTGCTACGTACGTAGTTGTTGCCAACTTCCGGTCGCTTCTCTCCGGACTACTTCAGAGTATCTCATGTTCTTAGATATTTTTGGACTTCAAAACGTCACTGTCGCTCTTCTAATTTTCTCTAAATACTCACAACCTCTATAGATCCTCCCGTGCAAATCACAAACACCTTGACAGCTGAGCCGCCTGCACGTACCCTTCGAATCCCGCCACCATCTCAATTATCGAAGGGCAAACCCTTCATCGACTGGTCTGCAATAAGAGTTCAAAAGGACTCAGATGGCGCTCAAGATGATACCACTATGCAACAAGTCTCACTCAAAGCTCCTCAAGATCTAATGTCTGAGAAATATCTTGATCTGTATTACAAGTATTTCCATCATCGGTGGGCCGCGATCCACCGACCTTCCTGCGATGATGAAGAACTTCCGGAACTCAGAATCTTATCAATGAAGATGATTGGAGCATGGTTTGATGGCACTTGCGAGTCGAAACAGTACGCTATCAACGTGTATTGTCAATTGGTAGATCACTCGTTGTCGCGATTGGTAGGTCCTTCCATCCGATTGTGGTAGAGAAGTTTTGACACAGAATCCTAGTCTCGAGTCACTTCGAACGATGTATTCCAGCAGACCTTGTCACCCGCTCTTTGTGAAGCTGCTCTTCTCAGCATTATCTTTGCCGTATACATGGGGGTATGTATGATTCTTCATATTTTCAAGTCTAGGTATCCTTAGTCTTCCGATATCCGTGATGTTCAGATGCTCTCGATACTGATGTTCTACAGAAGGAGGAGTTGTTATCTCCAGCAATTGTATTGCACAACGTTCTCACATCTGCACTCCGTGAGGTTGGACTGTTCAAACCCGAAGTAGCTTGGTATGATGAGAAGCCTGGCTACTTTCTACCCTTACATCTTGTCAAGATAGGGCAAAGACAGAGGTAATGTGACCCTCGCCCATGCTGACTTTTTTATGTTTCTGACATCTGCATAGAATGGCTGCGTACTTATTCAAAATCGATAACTACATCAGTATAATACGATCTCAGCCAGGATTACTCTTGCTTGAGGAACTCCATATTACTCCTCAGTCTTCCTACTCTCTTTGGGATACGAACGGTCTCCCAGACTTTGAACGCCGCCAAGCCAGTGAGCCTTTCTACAGGGGTGAAAAATCGCTCTTCGACATGATCACCGAAAGTGCGTCCGAGTCACCCCTAGCAACAGAATCTCCCATGATCGTGGAAGACGTTCAAATTTGCCTCTGTGCTGTACAGACTTCTGTTTGGAGGCTTGCAGCGCGTAGTATGTTCTCGAAAGACTGCGATATTAATTCTGTTCTCGAGAAAGACGCTTTAAGAAGACGCCTGGAAGCATTGAAGGACAGAATCAATCGTATGGCCAATCAGCCCGATGTAATCGAGTTTGGATATGAGACATATCTTCCTCTTCGACATTACTATGGCTTCGAGGATCACTCTCAACCTGGATGGCAGGACATCGTAAGGGCTCGTGTCAAGCGTCTATTACTGGACGCTCGCATGCTTTACCTGCTCTTGAGCCTTCATTTACATGCTGAGATCGGAACACTTACTCACTTGGCAGAGTGCCAACAATTGACCCCGGTTCAACAAGCCTCCGAACGCCATCGAAGACTACGAGACCAATGGCAAAATGCTGCTGAGCAATGGGTCAGAAAGCCAACATCTAGGCAGGCTCTCTGTTATGCTGGTGATGTTTTATATCTGCACCAATCTCTCGACCGAAGTTTTGACTCACCTGAACTCGGAAATAAGACTTTGGATCCGATCGCTTTCGTGGCGCTCTCCACCGCAGCTCTTGTGTTCTGGGCGTATTGCACCTACCACAAACCAACCTGCAGTGTTTGTGCACCAGGTTGGCCTACGAATACATTGACCGGAGGTATCGCAGTCTTTGAACTCACCGATTGGTTCTCAGCATGCCCTCGCCAGAAGGAAGTGAAGGAGAACTGGATCGAGAATGGAGAAGAAGTTCCCGTCCAGCTGCAAGGAATTCAACTATGCCAGTGTACCAGCTCCCTAGTGATGGATGTGTTTCAGTCATATATCCCTCATGATTGGGAGCTGGCACACTCACTAGCACCAAACCTCTTCACACCTTCCAGTTGAAAGGAATTTTCAGGCAAGGTAATTTTTGGCTGCTGAGGAATTGTCGTTATCTGCATATGCCCGTGGGTCTCAAACGGCTCATGTTTCAAAGATCCTGATTATTCGATCATCGGAAAATAAACTTGGAGTTCCTGTTTCGGCAGGCGACCATCCCGGAAGTATAAAGTTAAACGGCTGACAGAATTCGGATGACGTTAGAGTTCGGATCTCTGGCCTCCTCAAAGCGCAAAGCTATCGTTTGAGCATCTCCGGTTGCTCAAGATAGAGAAAGCCCCCTCAACGGTAGAGACTCGTTCGTAGAACTTGATCTTAAGTATCCAGAGTCTGCTAGGCCGTGCTCAGGAGAACGTTTCACCCTATGGCGACAAGTTTTTCTATGGGCCGGCAAATGGTGATCAGCTTTCACTCCGCATATTGATTTCATGGTTCACCTGCAGATCCGGAGCTTTCCAGCATGCCATACCGCGAAGATCGGACTCAATAACTAGCATGGTCCAGGCACCGAACCCCAGCATACACACTGTCGACAGCAATACTGTCAAGGATCAATCCAAGCGGCATGCACTCCTCCCTGCTACCCCAGGTATCATTCTCTGGTTGATGGAGGTGGCATTGACAAAAATGAGCAACCTTTTCTCGTGCAACATTTGTCAAATATTGCGATGGGTGAGCACCACTCAGGTGTTTGAGAGTCACTGCGGTTGAACTATAATCATCCCTTCGACAAATGGCATGCAGCGATTGAGGAAGTCACACTCTAGTATGTACTGGCAGTTTCCTCTGATATTAGAATTTTAGTCCCTTTCAAACTTCGTCCAGATACTCCTATCTGCACAACTGGCAAAAGTCCGATTGGTTGGCTCTGTTGCAAGGAATGTTCGACATCCGGAGTCTAAAGAGAGGCCAAGATCATAGTCTAAAGTGATGCTTCAAATGCTTACCCGTCCTGTCGAAACTTCAGATGGGAAAGCCATTTCGCCATGAATTTTCTCGACACCGAACCTATTCTCATCTTGACTCTCTTTTTACTGGCTTTGTGCCTACAGGTTCTGCGTATCTCCAGATAACTGCTTTCTGTCACAATGTCCTCAGTAAGTGCATTGTTCTGAAATTGCCGTCGAATATCCCTTGTATCTCATTTATACCTCATGTGCAGGACTTGGGAGTCATGGCAAGTGCCATTCGGAGACTGTTACGAGCTCTGATTCTCCTTTGCTTCAATTTCGCCTCCTGACAAAGACAACTGAGACCATGGCTGAAATTTTAAGCAGACTTTTTTCTCACCTAGAGACTCGAGAGCCTCAGATTTATTAGCTGGTGCCATCGTGCCCACCGTCCTCGGTTCGTTATTTGTTGTTGGGAGATTATACACCAAATCTATGATCACCGAGAACTGGGGCGCCGATGATACACTGATAACAATTGCTTGGGTTAGTTGGCTTTTCCAGTACTTTACTGCCTCACTAACTAAATCCTAGGCTGGAACTCTCATCATCACAGTCATCGCCTGCTTCTTTCTCCAACTAGGCGCTGGACGACACATGGCTTTTAATCAGTCAACCGTTGCACCATTCTTGAAACTCGCGTTCATCTCTCGAGCCATCTACCAATTCGTTCTCGCTGCCACCAAATTGGGAATATGTGCTTTCTACCTTCGCGTGTTTCGGGACCGAAGAAGCATCCTTTACATACATCTCATTATAGTCTTCATCATCGTCACATCTATCTCTGTTGAGCTGGTCACTTTGTTTTCCTGCATGCCTATTTCAGGCCAGTGGGACCCAGCACAAAAAGGGTGCTTCTCGCCTCTTCCGACTATTTGGGCCAACTCAATCTGCAACGTCCTATCTGATATATTTTTGATATGGTTTGTTATCCCTCGGATATGTATGTCCCATAAATATCTGCTACTTATGGCTGTCTGTTGACCGAATAATTCAGTGCCATTGGTACTGCCCAAAAGACAGAAATACCCCCTCTTAGCTGTGGTCAATCTCGGAGTCCTCGTAATCATTGCCGCGGTCATACGACAGATTAAGCTTGTTGAGTTCAACAAGAGCTCGGATCAGAGTTGTGAGTCCCTTTGTCGCAGACCCACATCTTATAGCCATTCGATGCTAACCATGAGCTAGTCGATATTGTGGACGTAATAGTTTGGACCTCCGTCGAACTCAGCACTGCTATCTTCTGTACCTCTGCACCCACAATCAGCCCTTTACTTCGCAAGATCTTCCCTCACAGCTTGAAGTCCGAAATCCAAACAGCGGCAGACTCTCAGCCAGCAACGAAAAGTCGAGGCAGTGATGAACGAAAGACAAAGTCGATTCTACGGAGAACTGAAGAGATAGAATTGCATGATCTCGAGACTCTAGCCACAAATAAGGAAGTCGGCGTAGCTGTGAGTACATATGAGGTTGCTAAAGATGTTGTGGTCGTTCACGAAAGAGACGGTGCAGATCAGAAGCGGGATGAAGAAACTGCGGGGAAGATAAACAGTTCACAACGACTCGCTGATATGGTTAAGCAGCTGAGGGTCAGCCGAGCATCTACGTTGAGGAATGGTAGGGTTTCCGCTGAGGAACTTGCTGTGGAAACTACGGATGAGACACTGTGGGGTGATGAGGATGAGGATATGCACATGAGAGCCTCGAAGAAGTACGAGCCTGGCTGGTTTGGACTCGGGTGAAGACCGTTGGCTGCTTCTCTCTTGTTTGCATTCTTCGACCTCGCATATCTCCCATATTCAGGCGCGGACCTTAGAAGCGGAAAGTCACAGTGATGATGCTCTTGTCTTTCTTTCATACTTGAGAATTTTCCACGTCTTGTTCAGCTAATCCACTTGTTACTGTGTATGAACCGTGAGAGTTGTGCTCAAAGATATATTGCTCGTGGGAAAGCGATGTGACGTTACCAAGAGTGGGGTACCTTGCATTGTCAGTGCCGATGCTAGGCACACTGAACGGATCAAGTCCTCAAATACCTTCCTATTTGAAGATCATAGACTTTATTCTTGCGGAATGCTTATCTCTCCACCGCCACTCTTGAATGATTGGGCGTCCACCATTCCATGAAATTTGTGGCGGCCCCTGCTCCCGATTCACTTCCTCATATGCGATGCTTCTCATGCTACGTTGCTATCCATAACCATAATTATAGTGTTTATTAGTTTGAAATGATGTGAACTTGCAGGAATGTAGTTTATATATGTCTTTCATTGCCGAAAATGCTGTTTTTCCATTCTCCTCGACAGCCATGCAGATTCTCGGCCTCCGGGCCTTGCCGGCGTTGGTCAGCTTCTTCATCAGCTGCACTTTTGCTTTCAATAATCCAGCTGGAGTCGATGTTTGGTGTGGGAAAGCATATAGAGCAACGTAAGTATACATTCTGTCTTTGTGCTAGCTGGTGCTGATGAAATTGTAGCAATGCATCCTTTGAACCAGGAGGGTGGCTAGAAGACCCAGTGCCATCAACTTCACCCCTGCTGGCACTTTCCATCAGACCTCGAATGTCCATATATGTTGCCAGTGACGACTATGGGTCCCTTTTAGTGGATGCTGGAATCTCGTATATCACCGGCGAACCATACTACAATTCATCATTCGACAAACAGACAAATGTGACTGGCCCTTTCACACTACTCTTCGTTGATGTGAGCATCCAAGAGAATGGCATTGATCTCGTTTCTGGTCAAAACATCACTGTCAATACGACATCAAACGAGTTTCCCTTCTCATTCGCTTCGCTTACTCCACGTATGGAGCCGTACAATATCTCCATGACAGGATCGAGTGGAGATGGAGCCCATTTCTATACTGCTTCAACCCAATTCTTCTACCTTCCTGAACGCACAGATGGTGGGAGCACAGTCAAAATTGACAGTCTATATGGTGGCCTTGTGGTGCAGGACTGGACCACAAACTCCACAGCTTGGACCTTACTGTTCCCATACACTTACTATGTCTCCTGGGAAGAATGGCTCGGGAACTCAATCGACGACCTCAATGTCTTCAAAGCTGCAGGTTACAACATCATTCATATCGTTCCCACCGGCACTCTGAGCGATACGCCATTTCCATTCGCCAACCTCGCCAAATTTGTCGATCGAGCAGAGGAGCTTGGTTTGTGGCTTATGTACGACGTGCGCTGGAATTACCGAAACCTAACTCCCATGATGGAACAGATCTCCTTCATTAATTCGAGGAAGAGCTTGCTGCTGTACTACATGGCCGATGAGCCAGACGGCCAAACCGAGCCGCTGAACGCAACAAAAATAGCTTACGATGCCATCAAAGATGTCGATCCTTACCATCCAGTCTCGTTATGTCTCAACTGCTTCAACTTCTACTTTGAAGAGTACTCTTCAGGCGCCGACATCATTCTCTCTGACGTATACCCGATCGCCGTTAACACATCATGGTCGAATCAATACGACACAGCTTGCAATACAACGTACGGCTGTTGTGGTTGCGATGACTGTGAGGGAAAGTTCGAAGATGTGTCGGAACGCTTTGATCTGTTCAAGCATTATCAAGAGATCTTGGGTCAGCCACTGAAGCCTCATTGGGGTGCGCCCCAGGCGTTCGGAAACGAGACATTTTGGGCCAGGTATCCAAGTGCTAGAGAGGAAATTGTGATGAATATGCTGAGTGTCAATCATGGAGCGAAGGGAATTGGTATAATCACTTTGCTCATCCTTCTGAACCTTGTCTGTAGATTTTTTTGCTGATCCAGAAGCAGTCATGTGGGACTACCCAACCACTCCTCAGATCTCCTCAGCAACGTCTTCACTTTCCAAGATACTCACCTCTTCTACTCTTTCACCATTCCTGTTGAGCTCCTCTCCCTTTCAAACACTTCCAGTAAGCGGTCAGCCCCGCGTCGACGTCTCAGCTTGGATCTCAGGGGATAAGATGCTAGTAAGCATTGTGAACATGGTGTACATCTCCAGCTCTGCGACAGTCAGCATCACTTTGCCTACAGGAGTGAGTGCCGCCAGTCAGGTGTTATGGGGAGATGGAAATTGGACAGTGATGGGTGATACTCTGATGAAAAGCGTTATGGCAGGGTTGGAAGTTGACATACTCATTCTAGATCTCGAATGATCCAAATATATATGATGTAGCGAAGGCTCACGCATTCGAGAACTAGCAGTAGTTTAATTACCATAAGTCGGCCAGCACTTGAATCGTAATTCCCTGCCGTAACAACTTTGATCGTGGCAGACAACTAAAGTCGGCCGCCTCTTGTGATTTACAATACGACTTGCAGTATCTCATTTGCAACACAACTTTTGGTCTTTGACATCCACTCAAGTTTCCCACAATCAATCACAACCTACTCAACCTTCTTGCAATTTGGTGACATTCCCATTGTTCAAGGAGTGACGAATCTCTCGCCAAGCACCGACTAACTTGACGGACCTCATTTGATGGCAGGTTTCTACTGTCAACAACAGCCACTCCACCTTCCTTCAAGTTGTGGTCTTTCGCAATACACAAGAACAGACACTCAGGAGGATACGAGGCCATTTGACGAAAGCGCATTGAATGAACGTTGTCTGTTGTCAATAGCGACAGCAACTTCACCTTCAAATTTTGAGCTTTTACGCCACTTGAGAAAATCTAATTACCTACTCAGCACCCAGCAAGTTGAGAGAGATTTATTTAATGAACGATCTCTATAGTGAAAAACACGAGCCACTTCAGTTTCCTTCGAATGGCGGTATTGGGCGCTACCCAAGACGCAACGTCTACTGAACGCCAAGTAACTTGACGAAGCCCTGGGGCAAGTCGCACACCTCAGCTGTCAAAGCTGCGGTTGAAATTTCTCGACTCCCTGAAGTTAGCTTTTGCTAGATATGAGTGGAAAATTCGCCACAAGATGGTAGACCCGAAATTTACGGACTCTGGCATCCAGATGACCATTGAGAAGAACTACTATGAGTCTTCTCGACATGTAGTCTACATGGTTTACGCCCCTTCTCCATTGTACGGGAAAGATTTGCCCAGGAAGAGGACGCGATCCGGAGGGAGAAGAGGCTCTACTTAGACCTGACTTGGATTCAAGGACTCAGGTTTCTCGTGACGGCATCGATGCCGGGCTCAAGCTATTATCTATGAAACCAAAACCTGGATTCAATTGACAGGACGGATTGATTGGCCCGGTGTCATGAGTTTGCCGCCAGCTTCGAGGGCAGATATTACAATGCTTTGCGATTACGAATTGTAACTCGGATCTGAATATCAACAATACGAGCGAAGTGGAACACCTCTTTCAGCATATGCAAACATGGAGCAAAAGGAGAGTAAGCAGTCAGCGCGATTGTCCCTGGACAAGCACCTCGGAAGTCTTTGGCGAACATCAAATGCATCATCGGGAGAAAAAAGTCAATCGGAAACAAAAAAACAGCGAACGAGAATGCTATAATGATTCTACAGGAGAAGCACTGATTTTGGAAAAGTGATAATGAGGCTCATCCAAAATGCAGGGTCGTTTCGCTACTAGGCTATCCTGCAACCTACCACCCCATTCCTCTTCCCTTTCCCGGCCTCGCTTCTAAACCCCTTTTTCGTTTTCTTGCTTCTCTTGTCTCCTACCTCCATTATATCTCATTCCTATTCCAAAAATACGTAAGAATGGTAAGAAAACGAAGGGGCTAATTAGAGAATGCAAGTCGGCCAGATGCAACAATGCAAACGCGAATAATGAAGCAAGGAAAGGATATTTTAATTTAACGCACTAGCGCGCCTTGTACAAACATATGAATTCGACTAGCAGTAAGATTCTATATCGAAATGGTATAAAACTAGAACGCATATGCTCCCAACCGCAGCGCCACAAATCGTATCTCGTACAGCTCGCACATATGCAGCGCAAAACCTCATCATATCATCATCAAATATCCATAATGTATCCCGAATACACTTTCAATGCAGTCCATCTCCTTCTCAACCCTCATCAATCCTGATTAACCCTCTCGAGCCTCACTATCCGTACGCCACCCTCCCCCTATTCAAAATACTTCCACTGCCTCCTCCCTCCCTATTCCCACCACCACTCGTCCTTGGCCGCGCTCCACCTTGGTCTCTCCGGAAAACCGTCTCCCTCCTCGTCAAATCCGCCATCGCACTTTCGGGCGTAGTAGCCACTTCCACCAGCTTCTTATCCCCCATGACAGGAACACCATGCCCCTTACCCGTCTTATCCCACTGCGGCGCCTCCTTAAACTGCGGTGTGAAATCAAGGAGGGGTTTTGGCATGCCACGCATACTGCCTGTCCTGCCATCCCCTCCACCTCCGCCCCCTACATTCAGGCCAGTACCAGAGGTACTTGGTCTTTTGGTGCGTGAAGTTTTTGTGCTCTTCATAGAGGAGGTACGTTGGATCCCAGGGCCATTAAGCAAGCTCGGGCCGTCAGTGAAAGCTCCATCATTAGCTGACTGAGCAGCGGATTCTTTCTGCGCTCTCTGGCGCTGCGAGTACGTTCTCCCCAACAACCCCGACGACGCAAATTCCTCATCCGCTGCCTGCGCTTCAGGAGGAAGCCGGTATTCCACAGGCGGCGGATGCCGTCTACTCTCCCTCCTATTCTGCATCACAAGACTATTACGCTGATGAAAGGGAATTTGGCGCGGACGATCGTCTTCAGACTCGTATTCCTCCTCGTCCTCCACGCCGCCGAAACGCTCAAGGTTTAGGAGCGGCGTGAAGGAGCCGATGGTGTAGGGAGTGTCGTCTACCGACACCTTGGCTGCGTGGGCTGGTGCATTACGAGACGTGGACTCAGTCGGTTTTTTGATAGCCTTGCCCTCTCCCTTCATATTAACCAAATACCAACTCCTCCACCTCTGAACCGCTGCATACCACTTTTCCGCTACTTCTTGGTCGTCTGTGTTAAAAAAATGCACGAAATTCTCCGTGCTCAAAAACATCGTCGTTTTCTGCTGGCTCTTAATCGCATAACAATGTTTCTTCGGCGGCTTAAGCACTTTTCTTACTTGCTGCGGAGTAGGCGTGTATATGTCAAAATCAGATAAATGGCAGAGATTAATGATATCTTTGTCTGACAACTTGAGCGCTTTTTTCGACATATAGATCTGTCCTGTGGAGAGAAGGGTGATGAAGCGCTTATTCCATTTTCCCGGCTTTTGCGAGTGGTACATGTACACTTGGCAATCGGGGGGTGCTTCTTTGGGAACGGAGGAGGATTCGAGATCTTTGTCGAATAAAGGGGTATCAGAATTTTGGAGGAGGAAGGAGTTTTGCGTGTCTCGGTCCCAGGAGTTCATGATGTCGCGGATGTGTTCGTAGCGCCGGACGCGGCGCTCGAGACCGAGTTGGGTGTAGGATTCGAGGAGGACGGCGGTGGAGGGGATGATGTTTTGGGTCATGATGTTGGCGGCGGAGTAGATGATTTCTTGGGGGGTGGTGGTGGGGTGGATGGGGAGGTTGATGGAGGATTGTTTGCAGCGGATGAGAACTCTCTGTACCATGCGTCAGTAATAGTTCTTTGAATCTGGTTTGGTAGACTCACTCGTTCTCCTGCGTTTGAGGCCGAGATGGGCGCATCGGTCTGAGGTACAATTCCACCTCCACCTTGCTCAATTCCTTTCGGCTCAATGATCTTTGGCAACTCCTGATACTGCGGTGATTCATTGCTTCCGCTAGGAGGCGCAGATGCAGCCACTGATTTCCCAATCCTAGGCGCATCTTTATATTTCTGTGGCTCACTGATCCTAACTGGCTCCTTGTATTTCGGAGGCTCATTGCCCTTTCTTGAAGGCGTAGAAGCAGCTACTGATTTTCCAGCAGAGGTTGTAGGTGGAGTATCTTTTCCAGGACCCTTCTTTCTCGAGAAGAAGCTGAACTTTTCTCGTGGACTCGTCACTGGCGGAGGTGCGACCTTTGAAGCAGCATCCAATTCAGCTTGTAACCGTTCTAAGTCCTTGCGCTTTTGCTCTGCCAGCAGTATCGCAGCCTCTTCCTCTGCTTGTTCCTTTTCTATTCGAGCTTTCTTTTCTTGTTGTGCAATCGCATTTTCTCTCCGCAATCGAGCTATCCGCTCCTTGTCTTCCTGCTCTTTTCGGACAGTCGCTTCCTGCTGCGTCCTCTCTTGTTCTTGAAATTCCCTGATCTTCCTCCGTAGACGCTCGTCCTCCGTCTCCTGACGCCGTCCTTGCGGAGGAGCCTGTCTCGGCACGCCATTCGGAGGAGAGGTCCGCTGTTGCTGTGGTCTCAGACTCCCCATCGGCTCCGTAACCCTTCTCAACGGATCCCTCTGCCCTTGTACCACCAGACTCGTCTTAGCGCTCTGCGTCTGCGACCTATGTACCACTGCAGAAACAGGGATTTGTGGCATAGGAGGAGCCTGTACAGGCAACGGCGGCGAGCTCACAGGAGGCTGCGAAACGACCCTCTTCCGATACCTCGACATGCTCTTCGTGCGCCCCATATCCACACTCTCCTTCATTCGCTCCTGCTCCTGCTGCTGGCCCTTCATCTCCTTACTCGGAGCATGGCGCACACTCCTGTACCGCGAGTACTTGCCAGGCTGCGGGGTTGTCGATGTGCTAGACGAGGCTGCGTCCTTTTCGCTCGACATGGTGCCTCCTGTGCCAGTTCCCTCTTCCACAATCAGAATCATAAATACTGGACAGCGGTCCGGTGGTGCTGGTGTCGCGCAAGAATCACAGGCGAGATGTGCATTGTATATCGTATATGAAGGGGAAAGGGAGGAAAGAAAAGAAGGGGGCGCAAAAGTAAGGAGGATTTATGCGACACGAACGAATCCAATGGCAGTGGTGGTAGGCAAAAGTCAAAGCAATTTGCTCGTAATAGAAACACGCGATCCAGTCCAGCCTCCAGCCAAATGGAAAAGTTCGTGTCTGTGTCCCCCACCACGAGCCTGAGTAATTTTAAATTTAGGTGCTGCACCACTACGGAGGTATGCTACGGTAGGGTATGCTTGGCGCGTAAAGGGTTCTGATGCAGATGCAGATTTACCGAGTGCGGAGAGCCTGGGACGGAGCAGAGTAAGGCTGAAGCTTTGGGGGATGGTGAATGGTTCCCTGGAACTGGGACGCTTCCGAGGGGTGCATAATGCATTACGGAGGTACCTCTATAGGGATGAACCTACAACATCAGCTGATCATGAAGCTGTGAATTTGAAAAGGGGCTAAAAAAGTATTTACGGAGGAAATGTCCGGAGAAATGGAAGCCATGTGGAAATGCTTCTAGAACCTTTTGGATTGGTTCTTTTGTTCCTGAATCAGGTATAGAAGATATCTGATCCACTGGTTCGTAGCTGAGGATCTAGGTCTCGTCGAACGGAGATTATATAACATTTTGACCTAGACCTAGATATCAACAGATCTGTATTACGTCTGTGGTTGAGTTCTATTCCATTCGGAGAAGGGATAGGTGGTCAAAGAAAGAACGTAAATATCCATTATATCTTCTCAATAGGCTTGAGCCGAACAACTGATGTAACAGCAAGTCGAGTTCGCAAGCAGCCTTCAGCGGAGACCACGACCATTGAACTGCTGGTGAATTGATGTCTGTTATCCGAGTGATCTCGAATAACAACTCGGACGCCTTCAAGTCTAACCCCACGGCGCCATCCATCTGACATATCTCCAATTCAGCGTCGTTCCCTCCAAACACCTACTTCCTAAATGCCCTTGCCTCTCTCCTCCACCACCCTCTAAAATCCTGCGTCCCCGTATAAATCCCCAAATCCTTCAACGCCTGACTCGAAAGATGGCAATCATACGGCCTTTTTACACTCGCATTCGGGTCATTGCCCTGAGTATTAGGCTCCATGCCATCCAACGGTAACCCCATAATCTCCGCAAACAGCTCGCAGATCTCGTATTTCGTGAACTTGTCTTCGGAGGAGAAGTGGAGAGTTTGGGGGAGCGCCGTTTTATCTTGTGTTTCCAGATATTTGGTTGCGATATCTGTAATTCATGTTAGTAATGGAGGGGGAGGGGGAGGAGGGGATGATGTACCGCAACAAACCCTCGCAATATCTTCTGTATTCGTCGGATATCTAATAGCCCAATGATCCATCTTGACCTTCTTCCCCTCCTCTTGACAAGCCCACACACTCTCCATTAACACATTAACCGCGCTCTCGCCCGCGTGCTCAGCCTGGCCATACAGCACCGGCACCCTGAGCACCACGCCCCATCCTGGTCTCCCATTTTCCCTAAAGGCTTGAAGCACGGCTTGTTCACCTTCCCATTTCGTCTGCCCGTATAGATTCGGGGGTGCGGGTGTGTGGTGGGGTTGGTATGGAGCATCGCCTTCGGTGCCAGGGAAAACGTAGTCTGTGCTGATGTATATCAAGAGGATCGGGGTGGCGGAGGATGCGCACAGCTGAGCGAGGGTCGAGGAGGCAGAGATGTTGAGGGCGCGAGTGCCGGAGGGGTCGCTGTCGCATTTCTCGGGGAAGCGGTTGGCGGCGCCTGCGGGGTTAGCTGTGTCTTGGGATCTGAGGATTGGGGACGTACAGTGTACTATGACTTGGGGTCTGGAGAATTAGTGACGCTTTCGTACGGAGAGGGTACTGGCAAGGAGGGCGCTTACTTGACTTCTGAGAGAACCTTGGAGACCTCAGACTCGGAGGTCAGGTCGAGCTTCAGGATCTGCGGGGGCTTTGCGCGCGTGAAGCCTGTACCCTTTACGTCCCAGCCAGCACGCTCGAAGGCTTTCACGACTTGGCGGCCGAGGAGGCCTGTGGCTCCTGTGATGAGGGTTGTTTTGGTCATGTTTTGATGTAGATGTTGAAGTTACGTTTCTCGAGGCAACTGCAAGCTTGATGGAGCTTGATCCTTGATGACATCGCTCCACCGTTCAGGGTGTAGATCTTGATTTATGTTACAAGCGGAGATACGTGCTGCTATGTAGGGAATTGCTCTATATGCTATTCAGAACGTATGTGATCGTCTAGAGCCTTGCTTCCTGACGCTTCCAGGCCAATGGGAGCTACGAGAGTATGTCTTTATCGCTTACGAGCTCACTTCGCATCCATGGGAGAGATCGATCTTGAGGGTAGAGAACAGGCTTGATACTCATTTGGTGGTATCTTCTCATGTTCCCGGCCTTCGCATCTGTCCCGTAGCCCGATCCAGCACCCCTTCAGCTTTCTTCTTCACGTCAGTCTCGAGGACCCAGCGCAATGAAAAAATAGATCTCTTGCGAGAAGGTGTACAAAAATTCCCAAGCAGACCGAAGTCCACATGGAGCGGTCATTGGTTGTAGTTTTCCTGGAAGGTATCAGTATGTCGTCGAGGTGTTGGTGGACGAAGGTGAACTCACAACTAGCAAAAACGCACTGCAGAAGTCAATATCGTGAAATCAACACTCGACGGCGAGAGAGAACTTACATCTCGGACGAATCCTCACTGATATGCGTAAAACCCGTGCACTGCGAGGAATTAGTATCAGCGACGTTGTGGGCGCGATTGGAGCGACTTACCCAGAATGAGGAAAAAAGAAGGAGATTGGAAGAGGTCAAGCACGAAGATATAGAAATTTTTGGCGCTAGTTTAGTGCGGCGCGAAAAGGCGGCCGCGGCTGCCTGGCAGCTTTAGAACCTCAGGCAGAATATTGACTTTCGACACGAGATCACTTTCCATGACGCGTCGAATCGTCAATATGGGGAATTGGATGCAGGTTGAGCTAAAATTGATGTCCTTTGGGCTACTTATCTACAAATCTCTTAATGCTCTAGAAGTGAGGCATCATTGCGTCCCATTTTGCGCCGCCCTCGTACGAGCTCACCTTCCAAGACATGTTGAGTCGTCAACAGATCGACTTCGAGCTCACTTTCGATTGAGTCCAAGGCTTCTCAACGTTCTAGATGTGATATCCTTCCTCCTCCATTTCGTAGGGCAGCCTTATTCTTCTTCACGACAGCCCACGAAGGACCAAACGCAATGAAAAAAGGTCTCTTGCGAGAAATTGGATTCCAAAAACTGGAAGCAATGTCAGCTCGTTCAAATCAACAGAGAATGGAGATACAGACTTCCCAACCAGTCCGAAGACCAGCTGGAGCGGTCATGGAAGTAGTTTTCCTGCATTCATCAGTATTATACTTGTCGAGATCGGAGGTGAATGTGACGTACAACTAGCAAAAACGCACTGGGAGAAGTCAGTCAAGGTTCCCAGCAGATATCGAAAGGGAAGGGAAGGTCTCACATCTCGGACGAATCCTCTGCGCAGGACGTTAGCAAGCTGATCGCGATGGTGGGAATGAAGTAGGACATGCCACTGATATGCGTAAAACCCATGCACTGGAAGGAGTCAGTATACTGGCGACCGTAATAGGGCCTGTTTGGTTGAACTCACCTAGGATGGGGAAAAAGAGAAGGATTGAGGAAGATTGCGAGAAGAAATACTGGCAGGCGGCCGCTAGCGCGTCGAGATTTAGCGCCAAATTGAGCCTCTCCCGCCTCAGCTCTGCTAGTTTCATTACATGATTTTTGGAGCAAACATTTCTTCTCACTTCATGCCACTTCTGCCTGTTAAGATCTCACTCACTCGTGACTAGGTTTGATCGGGGTTATGGGAAGCCTCGCTCATAACACCAAGCGTCGGTCCTCAAACACTCGACATGCCAACGCGTATCAGTCCTCCCCTCCAGCTACATTCAGGCAACTACCGAAGCCTTACATTGACCAGACGCATACATTCAATCATGTATCTGTTTATTCTCGTAGGAAAAAAGTGCACTGCAAAGCCCAAAACTGATGCGAGCCTTGGGAGACCGAATACATGGTACTTTGCAAGTTCCCTTCCCTTGTAATTGTTTTTTACTATCGAATCAAACGTTATTTGACATGGCTTGACTAAAGCCTGATATAAGAGGTCATTATGTGCATTTGTTGAAGTATTTGTCGAACCACACCTACATTCATCTCAGGTACCCCGTACGGCTGGCTGCACAAGTAGGTGACTCGTCCGTGCATGCCTGGAAGTAGTCTTAGAGATTTGCTCCTGCAAAGATATTTGTGGGCAGAGTAGACGTCCTTCAATCTCTCTCCAAAAGCAAGAGACTCAGTGAGCTTACTTCAATGCTCACCTCCACGTCGTCGTCAAATTCGCGTACCCGACTTCAGCAGTGGCTCGACTATTATTGCGCTTCCTCTTTGGACAAATAAATGAGGCTGGACGGTAGTCATCCTCGGATTCGTCCAACTCTTCAATGTCTACAACACTCCTCATTCTTCGTCTGCAGTAGCTCTCCCTCTACGCCATTCTCCTAGCCAATCTCGAGCGGCAGCCTTTACGCTGGCAATCTCCTCAGCAGAGAGCAGACTCTTCCATGCAAAGAAATAAAATTCGTTCGAATTATGCGGCGGATGCGCCCCGTCTAAGAGACCTAAGGAATGCATCCTTTTCTGATCCTAGACGGCGAATCCCAGCCGGCGAAATAAGTCGAACTTAACACCCCAGAGCGGGGAATTATAGGTATTTGTCGTAAGTTCTGTGAAGAAGAACGCACCTCGTGCCCTTGAGGCTAGATAGTTCCTTGTCATACCCCATTTTGTACCCTCGGAAGCCTGCGGAACTGGATGACGCTCTCGTATCTCGGGTGTAGGCTCAATCAACACCACTTCATTGCCGTAATCGTACATATGCTCAACGCCACCCCATGTCATAATGCACGCTTCCGGCTCCTGCGTCGTCCAGACCGCACCCGCAGCATCTTCTGGTGGCCGAGGCATTCTATAGGAGGGGCCTTCTTCAGCACTTGCTGGCACCGTCCTTTGTTCCTCAAGCTCTCCCAAGTACTCCGTGACAGTTTTCACTTCCTCGAACCCACCCCTATGGAACGGCGGCAAGCCCGTAATATCCGTGAAGCCCTCCGGTTTTATGCTGCTCATCCTCTCGATGTCCTCGCGTGGCCAGCCCAGCGGGTTGCCATCTTTTATCGCCAGACGCCGGACATCGCCCCAGAGCTGTATTAGCCACAGGGCGCTTAACCCGCATCTTCTCAACCCAACTAGGCGGTCCTGTATCGCGCATTTCCACGGGCGTGCCGACGAATTCACGTTCCCAAGGAACCATACATTTCTTAGCTGGGCCGTAATGGTGCGTATAACGAAACTCTTTCTCGTGGCAATGTTGTGGGGTGAAGGCCGGGTCGCGTATGCGCGAGAGGTATGAATTCAGGCACGCGTGTGTAAGGGCTGAGATGTGTCGTGCGGTCACGACGACAGATTGAAGGACGGCCGGTGATGGAGCAACTAGAGTCAGACTTTTGGGACCGAGGGTCGTGAATGGGAGGCCCTTCTTATATTTAAGGTACGGCAGGTTTATCTGCAGGTTTATCTGCAGGAAGTTCCGTTGAAAGTCGTCAAGGGTGTGAAAGGGCATGGCGGACGAGCGCGCAAGGATTACACACGGATGAGTTCTTGGATTTGCGGTGGCAGAAGGGAGTCGGGACTAGACAGGACAGCCTCGGTGATAGTGAGCGCCTCGTGGTTGAACAGGCGCCGTGCGCGAGGTGATGCCCTGAGGAGGTTGTAGAGAGTGTCGAGGTCGGGTAAGAGGGTCATGATTTCGAGGAGGATCTCTGTCGAAAGCAGCTGTAACTCCATTTTTCAAAGATTTATGTATTGTTAGTAAGAAGGGTGTGAAGGATGGGAATCCTCAGTAACGTAGTAGTAGTGGTAGAAGTAGTAGCACCCTTCAAAACGCGGGGTTCGAATAGGATCATATTTAGAAAGGGCTCGAATTGCGGAATGGAGGCAGTTAGAGGAACAGGAGCTAAGCAGTCACGAGGAAGAAGGAGCAGAGTGATGATGCCTGTTACCAGATACGAGACACTCCCATCTTCAATGATGCAAATTCTACAGATGCTGATCTTGCTCTGTACTTAAGATCTAGAAGATGATCGAGGCTGAGGAAAGTAGTGACATGGTTCCTTGGCGATCCTATCCCGACAGCCTGCCATGCACCATCATGCAACCTTTCGGAGATATATTCAGCTCATCACGAGGTTGGGAAATGCTCCGAACGTAATTCGAGGACCAGAAGGATTTTTTAGGCGGCAGTCTACCATGACTCTCCAGACTGTCGCTTGTGGTATAAATCTGGAGTATGCGTGGTTGATGCCCGTTCGAAGTTTTGAATCAGATACTGTGGTCCATCATCCAATGAATTCGAGGGTTGAAAAATCGCATTGAAACTACTTCACCACCACGAACACAGTATGGCTGCCGAGAATACTGAGCCCATCGGGACGTTCATCCTCTCCGTCGCAGACAAAGGCGATGTTCTCTCTACTTCCCTCATTAACTTCGCATCCAATTTCGCAACTCAGCAACCCACCCTCCTAGAAGTCGCCGCGACAGTCACACTGACCGCCAAACGTCTCCGTGAACTTGCTGAGATCTTGGAGAAATATGGCAAGGAGGTCGATCTCGACGAAAGCGTTTCCAGATCCCTCTGCATCAGCCTCGAGCACATGTTTAAGCGCATGCAAGCGGGCGTTGAGAAAGTGGCTGAGAATTGGGGTGGGTATGTCGAGACTTGGGGGAAACTAAGCCAGACGAATGCGCGTAGCCGTGTGTACAGAGAACCACACGTGAGAAACTTCACACCGTCGAGGAAGTTCTTCGATGAAATTACCGATTACGGTAGTAGGGGAGCCCGTTCTGTGAATGAAGACCTCGACGATCAAGTAGGTAACATGTGGTACCTTGGAAAGGTCATCAAGTTCCAAGGTCTGAGTAAGATGGACGGGTAAGTTCTTCTGGACGGCTGTGTTTCAGTCTGCTCATATGATTCTAGATCGACGCTCGAGCAAGAGCAGTCGAGAGAGCTGAAGAAGCTTCTTGAAGAGATGCCGGCTGTTCTGGCGGGACTCCAGTTCCGAAAGGAGAGTTTCATCGGCTTGGCGCAGAAGTTCAAGGCGATTGGGGAGACTGGAATTGAGATGGCCGCCGTTCCAGTGATCGGTGAAGTTGAGACCAACGAAGCCCCAGTAACACGCCGCAGGATCGATGACGATGCAATTAGCATTCGGTCTTTCGACTCATGTGCATCTGAGTAAGTCTGTCAAGCTTGTTCTGTGAGCTCTTGCTGAGATGACTCACAGCCAATATCTGGAAGCCAAGGAGCTATACGGTTCGTAGCCCAAGAGTGGAATGTCCCCAAAGAAACCACTCTTGAAGTGTCGCGTCGGCGTTGGATATATGCTAACTGGAGTAGAAACTTGGGGTTTGAAAATCATGCGTGGAGATTGCAACAGGAACACAAGAAGCTGGGCATTCCTCGGCCTTCAAGTCCGTGAGTATATGAACGATACACAGTACGCGATTGATTGTAGGCCTTGTTCGCAAGAGACCATGAAGGCAAAGTATGGGAGTGTGAAGAGCGAGGAATTTATGGTTTCCGTCGAGGCAAGATATAACTCCGCTCCAATTTTTGTCCAACGGGAGATCCAGTACCTCCTGCAAGATCGAGAGAGAGTAAGCTTGAACAGGAAGTACATTCGGACCTGGCAGTTCGTCAACTTGGAACCAATTACCCCGCAGTTACCAGCTCCACCGCAAAGCTGGCTTGCTTCTTGGTGGGGCGTGAAACCACAGCCGTCGGCTTGGCTGATTGTGCTGAAGGTTGAAAGTAAAGCTCGAGGAAGTGACACAATCCCGGACTATAGATCCGATCCGTTTCGAAAGCCAGGAGCAGGAAGACGTAGATACGTCGGCGATGGAGTGGAACCCGTTTACGAACGCCCAAATCGTTATCCTCAAGGGCCTCAAGAGCGTGTGGTGGTTGCAAATCCTCGACAATGTGAGGTGATGGGAGCAGAGCCCCAAAGAGATGTAGCTAACGTCGAACGACCTCGTCTTCAAGAATTTGTTTCCGAGATACCAGCGCCAGAAGAAGCACAGAAGAAGATAGAGGAAGTACTTGGCGAAATTACGGCGGCGGGGAGGGTTTCTACTCCCACATGAAAATGGGTACTTGCGAGTCGTAAGGAGGAAATCGGCAATTATGAGGGATGGATCTGAGGTGCTCAAAGACAAGAGAATCTCAAAAAAGTAAAAATTACTCCAATTATTAAATGAGTATAATCATAATCAACAACGTACAGCATGGTTACCAAAGTCTGGAAACTACTCCGGAGCGTTCTGTAATATCTTGACCACCTGAGCTCGGCGTAAATTGCCGTCTGGATTCTTCCACATATGACGAATGACCTTGTCGTCCACTTTGGCGATCGTCCAATTCCTATACGGCTTCTCATTGACCATCCACGAGATATCCTCCGCCTCGGTATAGCTAATCCTCTTGCAAAGTTCGAAATTTCGAAGCTGCGGTCTTCGATCCCTTAAAAGCCGACATATGCTCACGACATCCATGTCCTTAATCCCAGATACACTCGTATATACCACTCGAAGGTATTCCAAATTCGGGAAGTATTTCAAGAGTGAGATCAGGCGTTTGAGGCAGTCGAGGCTGATATTGGAGGAGGGAATGTACAGCCTCTTCATGTGGTATCGAGCAAGACAGGCGGTGCTGGTCGAGAGAGAGGTTTGTGGGTGCATATCGGCATCCCTCCTTTGCCGGCTGAGGAGATTTAGGAGATCAGGTGCTTGGAAATCAGGAGTTCCTCGTATCTGGAAAGTGTTTCGACCGTATAACACTTCCACGATTTCTCCGTATATCTGACGATTCGTTCTCAGGAACCTGATGTATTCGGAGATGCCGGCTCGTTTGCTTGGATAGAGCAGGCCATCGACGAGGAACATGAGATTATATATCTGGTCTCGAATCTCACGTGGAAGGCTGAGAAATTCGGCTACTGGTTGGACTTCTTCGACCTGGTGATGTATGCCGTCTTTGAGTTCCCCCCGCGCCTCGAGGCTGAGTGATGATAGTGAAGTGAGGGTACTCATGCTGTCAATGAGATCCCCAAACACTCAGAGAGAACTCAACTTTAAAGCTCATAGCGAATGAGCAGATATATATAGATGCCGAAGCAAATGTTGGAAGTGGAGTGGAGTGGTTGTGGATCCAGTTCAGTTCAGCCTTGCTTTCTGCATCGGAGCAACCTGCGCTGGGACGAAAACGGTTAGACCTCCCGCATCCCAGTTGGCCGCAAAAACTCCAAAAAATTATCACGAACTCAAGCCTTGAGACCAATTCAAGCAATCGATTATATCCATACAGCACACACACACACTCTCTCTCTTTTGACGGCCCACGAGTCCTCTCTCCGAACACCACTACAGCTTCTCGACGCCCATACATTGCGAAATTTTCCACACGCACACGTTCCCCACCAGCTCTCGAGAAAACGGAAAGAAATTGCCAAAATGCATCTCATGTACACCAACGACGCCAATGGCAAGCGCATCTACACCCTGAAGAAGGTCCTCAATGGAGAAGTTACAAAATCTGCTCACCCTGCCCGTTTCTCGCCCGACGACAAGTACTCGCGTCACCGGGTTACGCTGAAGAAGAGATATGGGCTTCTTTTGACACAGCAGAGTGAGTTCTCCTCTTTCACTGGGATTCGGATTGTATGCGATGAATTGGCACTGATGCTATATTTTACAGAGGATTTGAAGGTTCTGGGTCAATAAGCGGGATGGTAGAAGATTGTGAACGATGGAAAACTGGGCTGGAGGGGTCTTCACGAACGCATTTGCAGGAGTATACCAGGCGTTAATGGAGGTCTCGTGGGGCACAATTCGTGTCATGGTGTAGGAAATCGAAATCAGAATTCTCGTCGCTATGCTGAGTCTCTATTCCGAGCACCTTCGTCCCAAACGCCGTGCGATGATCGCTCCCCAGCAAGCTTTTCGAACGCCAAACCCCAAGATATGCAAATGAGCTATCATCTACGTTTCTTCGAATTGACATTCCTTCCAGCTCCTACTTTTGGTCTTCCACCAGATTTCCCTCTATCTCCTGACAAGATACTTGGCAGATAATCCTCATCCATGAGATCTCTCTCTTTCTTTCTTCTCGCCCCAGTCATGGCTTGCACATACTCCTTCTGATCTTCTGCTAAAATCAAGTTTTGGCCCCAGCCACCCTTTCCACCTCCAGCTACCAGCTTGCCGTTCGATGTTCCTGCAACTGGCTTTGGTATGCTGTAAACATTTCCTCTGGTATTCCACTGCATATTTTTCTTCAAATGTACCTTGAAATTCCCATCTTTGTCCGTTGAACACGACGTCCGTATTAGAGTATCCTTACCACATCTACTACAGAACTGCTTGCTCATATCTTTGGTGATCTGGAAGCAGGCATGGCACCGTAGAACCCAAGTCTTTAATTGTCGTATCCGTTGAAGAGAGGGAGAGAGGAGGTTGAGGTTCATTCGTAGAAGGACATTTTGCATGGCGAAATCGGAAGTGATGAGGGCGACTTGCATCATCTTAGGCTCTTCTTGCGGCTCGGCGGAGCCATTTGCGTCTTTCTCTTGATGCTTCTTGAGGTTTGATGGTGTGATCCAGCCCTCGCCATCGGAGTCTTCAGCTTCTGAGGCTTGGACTTCTGCGGCAAGCACAGGCTCCGCAGATTCTTCAGCGATCCCAGGGACCGTTTCAGAGGCGGGCTCTGGAGCTTGCTCTCCTTCTTCCGAGATGTGTACATTCTCGAGTGCCTGTGAAACTTCACTTTCTTTTGACTCTTGGCTCGGCGCAGTCGCAACTGCTTCTGGTATTGTAGTACCCCAGGCGCCTCTCGTCTCCGGCGCAGGTGCTTCAGTGAGCGCTTCGGTCGCGCTGGGCGCTTGTACTTCCGGCGCAGCCTCCTTCTCTAGTTCTGTTGGTGGTGCTCCATTCAACCTCTTCTGTCCAGGCACATTTCGTAACCTCCAGTCTCCATGGTTCCGCTCGCACTCCAACTCGTACGCCAAAGCCATCAAATGTATATCCGGCCTACTCAGCACCTCCAAATCACCCGTCCTCCGCGCAAAGTCCGTGATCACCTTTATGCTCGCAGGTCTTGGCGATCTTAACGTCATGAACGGCAGTAAGGTGCTCTCGACTCGAGTTCTTGTGACGGCATCTCGGATTTCTTCGATAACGGCGGGGATCGTGAATAAGGTCTCGGCTTGACCCAGAAGTGTTGAAACGGACGGTTCGTTTTTGATGATGGGTCCGGCATCCAGTACAAGGCTGTGCACGGGTTTCTGGGTGTCTGTCGCCATTTTGTTGTGATGGGTATCGTGCTGGGGGCCGACTTTGAAATTTCGAAATATTTCCCAGCGTAGAAAAATCCGGTGCGGGGTCGGATAAACTAAATTCCGACGTGTTGGACTGAGAATGGCCGGTGGCGGAAGAACTTTTATTTACTTTTCTGTCTTCTCACTCTATGGTTCTAAATATTTTTTGAGATCAAATCATCCTCTTTTGACCGAGTGTTATGTGCTTTTCTCAAGGCTCCCAACTCTCTTCCTCATTGGGCCGAATCTTTCCGATGTCCAAAATAGGAAATCCCCCTGAGTCGCTTAGCGAGTTGGGAGTGGTCGGTCCAGTTCCTAGACGGCATATGCCTAGAGTCTACGAGAATTAGATTTTGTCCAGAAGGAAGCCCCCCTTAAGCATTCTTGTGCTATTTGCGTGGGCTCGGTTGCAGTTCGATTATCATCTCCGAGAGAGAGGTGCATCCCAGAGCATTGAAAAGAAGCATTTTCTCGCAACTTGACTTCGACTGTATTATTTTTTAAAGATCTTTCCTCTACTAGCACATTAAACTCTTCATTCATGAAGAATACAGCTCAACAAGCAGTTTTCTTATGCCCCGGTACCACTGACCTCTTCTCCTTCAAACGATCCTCTTCTCTCACAAGCCTTTCCCTTTCTCACAACAGCGCTCTTCTTTCTCGCAATCTTCGTTCTTGATATCTCAGATCTCCCTCCTCGTCATCAAATGGCGTTGCTGAACTCAATTCGGGAGGAAACTGCAGTGGTCCTGACACATTTGCTGAACCTGACATGTTCGAAGATCCTTGATCGGTAGGGTGGTGTTGCGCGTCTTTCTCCTTGGCAACTGCGTCAAGCTTTTGAGGTTTCGCAAGACCTCTCACCTCTATGATTTCTGGAGTCTCTTGAAGCTCGATAATAGGGGAGCTGAATTCTGGCAACGGAGGCACTTTTGATTGCCCTTCCAGCTCTGAGCCTCTTGCTCCATGATCTCCGGAGTACCATAAACCTTGGTAACGGGGGAGCTGAGCTCTGGCAATGGAAGTGCTTGTGACTGTCCCTCCAGTTCTGCGTCTTTTGGTTTCAGGCTCTCTGATTTCTCGCACTATCAGGGTATTCCGTGTCTTTTCTTCGAGTTCGGACTTCTGAAATGAGTCGATAAACCTGAACGGGCACTGGTACTGAGCCCGGATCTCGGATTTATCGCTGGAGCCTGGCTCTAACTTTGGTTGTGTCCTTGACTGTCCAGGTCGTGATGTCCTTCTGCAGAAGATGAAGTAGACCAAGACTCCAAGGAACAACAAAGCACATGGTACCCCAACCCCGAAGCCGATCTCACCTCCTGATGAGAGACCATTGCCGTTTGGGACAGAAGTTGACGTATTTAATGTCGTATCAGCGCTCGACGCTGTTGGCGTTGAAGCTGGCATGGAACTAGTCGACGTTGCCAGAGAAGTGGGAGTCGCTTTCAGAGCATTGCCTGCTGTAGTACTTGTGAGACTACTGCCAGGGATGGTCGTGAGACCCGCTGAAACTTCAAGAGAGACGAGCTCTGGCAGGATGCTCTGGTATTTATCCCCAGGATTCTCGATCCAAGACAATGCATCCGATGGAAGCGCAGTGAACTATGCAGGAGGAGAGGCGATGAGCTGGCTTTCAAGAGCAGTCAGTGCAGTCGGATCGGGCAATGCCGCAGAGACGGACGTGGGAACTCCGTTAAGCTCTGCTGCTATAACTGGGGGAGGTGCTAACTGAGCGAGAGAACCGAGATCTGAGAGAGAATTGAGGCTAAAGAAGAACTGTTGCTCTTGATAACGTTACATTCTCGTATTAGTGTTTGAATGCCAATAGGCTCACTTAATTTTGCCGTTTCTCCATGATTTCGGGGCTGGCTACACCAAGGGCTATCATGCTCGTAAAGGAGAAAGTCATGAAAGTAGAGTGCACATCATGAAGTTCCACTGATTGATTGTGCTAATGGTACTCCCGTAGGCATGACAAAAGATCAGAACATTGCAAATGCTGCCGATGTGGGTTTCTGGGTGATGATATTCGCCCCAACTCATAATAAACGAGAAACATGGCCATTTGATGTTCAAACCAGAATGGACTGATATATGAAGTTTTGCCACCCTGGAGTCTCCCGTTGTGAATGAAGATGCGGTTGAACGGACTAATGATTGGTTGTGCAGAGCCATTGTGGTTGGAGCCGAGAAGAAGCCAAGTAGGGGGTTGAAGAAGCAAATATAGCCAAATCAGGACAACGCCCGGCTTGAAATTCATGACAGGTGACATCGTATTGACAATAGAGACGAGCGTAAGGATTCATTGTGTTGCGGCTATATTCATATGACTACCATTGCACTCGAATCCTCGGTCACACTCTATCTCTTCCCTTCACCCCCATATGATTTCCTAACCTCGGCATCGAGACTCGATATGAGCTCGCATACATACGTGTAGTTGGCTTTGTTCAACGTTCTTCCCCTGCACCGAGTGTGCTGGTAAGTCAAAGGCCATGGACAGTTCGATGGCCCTCTTCTGTTGAAACCCCTCATCACTATGAATCATATCCTGGCTTGACTTGTCTTCGAGCTCCGAGAAATCACCATTCAAATTGTTTTTGCTATCTTAACAGATGCTTGATAAGATCCTCCGGGGGTTTTGGTCAGGCTTGTGAACGCTTTAGTTCAAGGCCTCCTGCACTTGGAGACCTCAGACTTCCAGAGACTCTGAACCTTGTGAAATTTCAGCTCTCCCTATGGCGAACTGTCCGTCAGCTGCTGTGCCTTCGAAAGAGAATGACCTATGCTTCATAGGGACTTCCAAGCTGCAGCTTCGTTCCTTCGCACCTGACTAACGGTAATCCTGCCGTCGGCTTGCTCGTTTTCATCCACATCCCCCCAGTCATCCGCCCCGCCGTCCTCATCATACTCGTGTTGCACCGTCGGCTCCCTTGCCTTTTCATGGTGTAGACAATATTCACAAGGAGAAGGATTCACAACAAAAACTCCACCCTCTCGTTCTTGCTGAACGAGCCATGCTAGTCGTGCTCCCTCATCAATCACCAGACGACCAACATACGGGATCCGAGCGACTCTCTGTTCCTGTGTTAGGAATTTCTAGGGGTATGGAAGGGCAGTACCTGGAGAAGGGGTCGTCAGGCCTTGATCATAGTAAGGATGGAGATTTCTGTCTCTCCGCCGTCTCGGCGCTGCCACTTCCCTGCTGAACTCGGATGCATCAAAGCCCCTATCCTCTTCCGCTCGGTGATCTAGACGTGGGATTGCAATTGTGGGTGTTGCTGCTGGTGGGGGAGACGGGATAGGATCTTGGCAAGTAATCACTCGTGGCGGTGGTTGTCCTCGCTCCCTTAGCGGCGCATGGTATGCCAGTGGTGCCGATACCCTAGCATCTATTGTCGGATTTGAGGTTGAAAATCTTCCAGGTGCTGAAATCGTTCTTCTGTGGTGCCGTGAATGTAGTCCATCCTCTGGCACCACTGACAGAACACGCAGAGAAAGCTCCTGGGGAGACTCTTCTCCACCATCGTCAAAGACCACTTCCACCTGCTCCAAATTCTGGCTCCCACGGCCGACCTCCAATGATGCTCTCCAATCATCGTTCCCAACCGAACCTTTTGATTCGCCAGCACTGCTCTCCCAGCTCCAGACTCTATCCAGGCTACTGCTCACAGCACTGATCACATTCTCCCTGATCTTCTGACTCATCACCCTCGCCTCTCTCTGCACCCCATCACCCAAATCCATGGCACCCCTCTCTAACCTTTCACCCATACCCAATGCCTCACGTTCCATTCTCTTTTTTTCCGCTTCTTCCTTCTCCAACCTCCTAATCTCAGCCTGGGCCGCATCATACGGAGGGCTGAGCCACTTCTCCTTCCTCTCCTGCCTCCAATTCCGCCATTTCCCCGTGACGCCCTTCAACTTAAATTCTGCGTCAAAGTACCACACCAGCACGGAGGACGCTCTCGCTTTCAGTTGCACAAAAGCAATACTCCATCTCTCCTGGTGCGGCTTAGTCCAGTTTTTGAGGTAAGTTCGGTAGGGCTTCAGGAACTTCCGTATAGGTTTCGTGTGCGACCGGTACCAGCACACGCATTGTGACCAGTAGCTTGTAGTGTCGATGGTAGAGATGCCGGCATGGGTGCGGACACGCCTTATCGGGAAAGTTGAGTCGGAATTTCTTTCGCAGGCGTGTTCTTCATCTGAAGCTTTCTTCCCAGCTCTCTTGCTCTCACGGCGAGAGAGAAAGAAACATGTACCCCATAATGTAAGGATAGCGACGAATCCAAGAGAGGTGCCGAAGACATAGCGGATAGACAGTGGTGAGGGGGAAGCGAGGGAGTAGATGAGCACCACGATCCAGGTGAAGAGAAAATGGATCAGGAATGTGATGGGTAGTATTCTGTGTGCTAGGATATGGATACGTGATCTCTGCTTTCTGAAAGCGTGAGAGGAAGTGTTGCTTCTGTGAGAGGAGCTGTGGTCTTCATTTGGGTCTTGGGCTTGATTCTGGTGATCGTGTCCAGCAACGGCATTCACGTCCTGGACTTGTTCCACTGATTCAGCAGTTGGTAGCTCAGACAATGGTCTCTCTTCTCCACGCGATCCTTGTGAACTTTCTTCGGGGATAGTCGACGGGATAGCAACGATTGGGTCAGCTGGTAATTCGGACAAAGGTCTGAGCCTTGATCTCGGACTCGGCATTTCGTAATGCAACAGCCGTTCAAGTCTGGGAAACAGTCCATCTTGGTTTAGACGAGGAGACCGAGGCCAGTGGGACGGTATTTGAGGTAGCGGTACGTCTTGTCTCCGTTGCTGGCGCTGTCGATTGTGGTGATCGCGAGGTAATGGAGGGAGAGGTTTCTCTTCGTTTGTTTGAGCTGTTCCGTCATGGTATTGAGGATTTTGATTTTGTCCAGTGTGAGGAGAAGGGAAAGGTTCGAGTCCTTCTTGCTCTCGAAACGCACTCCTTGGATCCGAATCCAGAAGGGGTGGAGTTCTCAACTGTCGTGGTGGTCGAGCAATAGCGACTTGCTGATCGGAAAGCGGATTTAGTTCATTTTCTTCCTCTTCGAGTTGAGGTTGGTAACGACTTAAATTCGTCGGAAACGCTTGTGGGGGCTGAATACGGCAAGATAGCGACCTTGACAGTTGGCGTTGTGGTTGCTGATGGACTGGGGAACTCATATTGCTGCAAGGAGGTGAAGAGTCAAGTCCACTAGTAACAGAGTACCGTTATCGACTAAAATTCGAGGGATTCTGAACTTGCATCCCACCTCGAGGTGGGAGTGTCAACTATTTTGCAGATAACAAACAATAGAAGAGCTGCATGCACAAACCATCCATCGAAGCAAAAAGATGCATCTCGTGAATTACTGTCTGAGCAGTGCTCTTGCATAGTATTGCAGATAGACAGCACATCTCAGTGCATGTCGAATATGATCGAAGAAAGAAACCTGGGCGCTCTCGAAACCCACAGTCCAGCAAAGAGGCATGTTTAGGAAAATGCAAGTACCACTTGGCATCAATTGCTTTTGGCCAATGCACCAACTCCACACACACACGCATTAAGGATCAAGGACGAACCTAGCGAGTCCCAGCATGCAAAACTTGTGACATTGCAAATGAAATGTGGTATATAACAAAGACTGACAGACACATGATCCCTACCTAAATACCAACAGACTCCATTTCCGTTTGCCGCCCAGATTCGACTCAACCAGGCCTAATCCCTATACAACTCCGACGAAATTGAAGACAAGGAACAAATGAAAGTCCTTGACTGCTCGCTAACCCATCATGACATCGAGGTTTCCGCCTGCATACCCATTTCCAGATAAATATTCGTTCATGGGTGGTAGTTCGTGGGGAGGTTTCTCCAAGCCCGTCGCCGCCATTGGCATTGGCATTGGCATCTCGCCATTTTCTCTCTGCCTCTCTTCCCTCTTTGTGCGACCGAGCCTCTCGCACCACTCTTCGGCACTAGCAATTGTGCCATCAAGGACTCCTGACACCTGAGCCATCATATCAAGACCCTCCTTTGCCAGTACGAGAACCCGATTCGCGCCTTCCGTGACTTCAGCATCGGCATTCTCGCCATTTCGGTTACTCTCCGCCGAGCTTCTCGAACTCGCGAGTCTGAATCTCTGTGGTAGAGAAGTAAGGTGTCTGCGTACAAGAATTCGCGCGTTTTCGGGTAATGCACCTCCCGCATATTTTGAGACGATGTCCACAACTTCTTTCAACGTTTTCAAGACATCTCTCTTCAACTCTGCAACTTTGGCGTTGAGTGCTGACCTCTCGGCGTCACTCCGCACCACTAATTGCTTTTCATTACCAGAACTTTCGATCACACCCTCAGCACTTCCGCTTCCATATTGCTCCAGTACTGCTTTCAGTGCCAAGATTACTTTTCCAATATGTTCATTTGCCCAACGCAGCCATCCTAGACAGTACTTTAGACGCCGTAACGACTCTTCACTCATCGCAACACTAAGCCCGCTTGTAGAGAGCACAAGCCGTGACTGCCACGAAGTTCCCGGAGATGCTGAATCATCTTCTGTCCTCGTTGGTATTAACGCTTGCCGCGCAGCCTCGTCATAGCTTGGGCTTCGGTGTTCATCATAAGCTGGAAGACTTTCGACGGTAGAGGTCTGACTTGGTGTCCTCTGACGATGTTGCAACTCCTGCCTGTGAACTGGATATGGGTCTTGAGGGACATTGTAGTCCATGTCAGTATCTTCATTCCCAACCTTCCGTCGCTTATGGGACATTTCTTCGTTAGTTTCAACATCAGACGGCTTGTGATGGCTCGGTCTACGTCCTCCAAGAAACCATCGCACTCCGCCTTCGACACCCGTCATCCGCCCGACTGAACCCACAGTATTGACGACCGGAGTAAATCTCCTTTCCACATATTCAGCACTCGACTTAAACCGTGGACTGTAATTTTTGGAGGCCGAATATGCAGAAAGAGAACCTCCGATAGCGGTTCCAATAAGTGGGTGCGACGTGGTAAGAAGTGACAGAAGGGGTTCAGGCTGCGGTGCGCTGGTTGCTTGGTAATTAGGAGAGGAAGGCGGTAGTGATCTATTTTGCTGCGGAGGAGATTGGACGAAATCTATGCGAAATCAGTATTTGGACGAAAGATTTTTAGGTGGGTATTTGTTACCAGCTCTGAGATCTCCCAGCGCTTCAGCCGCAATGCGAACATCAGGATCGTCTATCGACAATACACTTCCACCGCGCTTCCCTCTACTGTCTGTGTCCATATCCGTAGTGCTATTCGGCGACGAGGTTTTCTCCTTCGGCGGTAGCTGTGAAGGGCCAGGCTGGTAGTACGCGGTCAGAGGATTCGAAGAGGGCCACACGAACGGATCTTCACTTCGAAATCTAGGCTCCGCGGGAGCTGGTGGCAGAGGCGGTAAGGTACGATCATGGTGGATGGGCGGTGGATCTGCGGTGGGTACTGGAGGAAAATTCAGAGACTGAGGGTCGTGAGACTGTGTATAGGAGGGAGGGTGCTCTCGCAGCATGTGATCCTGTTCCATTTTGATCGCAAACGCCGACCAGGCAAGTAAAGAGTGTAAATATTGGAGAAAATATTATTATCGTATAGTAGATATTCGGGATGTAACAAATGCGCAATCGAGGCGCATTTGTAGGAATTGCGCGGCGGAAGAAGGGGAGCTCGTGGGCGTACTCTTCGGCGGTCAAGTGTGCGACGCAGCTCCCCGCCTTGTGTCTCGTACAGCGGAAGAAGATGGAAACAAATGTAATATATCTATACTTTTGAAAAGGAAGTCTCTCTAAATGTCACCGTCTTCCCCTTGGCTTTTGTGTGAGATGTCGCATCTGGTGTCACATAGCGGAAGATCTGGGGGAGAAGTGACAGCGATGATGAAGCCCACGGGCTTGACATTTGAAGGATCACATGCCACCGAATTCGGTAAAGTGGCTAAATTTGGAATATACATCACGTGAAAGGTCTTGAATTTCGAATTGAAGGTCTCGCCGGGAATGAAGAGGTTGCCATCGGAAGCTTGTACTCGTATCGGGATGTACATTAGGAAGTCACTGCAAACTCTGAAGGTATTGAGCATTGAGGGGTCTCCAACGCTCTCAACTGGGAAGATTGGGGTGGGAGACTACATCCGAAGTACCAAGCAACTGCTCCAAAAGCTGAAAATCTCTGAAGTTGCCATGAAATCAATCCAGCAAGAGGCAAAGATCGCTCCGTCGAATATAAAGTCACTCTCCATCAACATCTGCATTTGTATGGTTCCTCTGACGCCGCCCAAGCAACGTATGAGAATGCTCGGCCAGCTCTTATGGTACCTCATGTATCCGTCTCCGCGCCGCGAAATCGCTAACTGCATCAATTGGAAGGCAAAGTAGGCGCTGACAGAATGCCAGGCCGGTTGTGCTTTATATGTTGAGCTGCACTGTCTAATAGGGCGCGTTGAAGAGAAGAAGAGAATTTGGAGCCGCCGAAATTTTTGATATTTGCCAGAGTTGTCGGCTAGACCGCTTTTGAATAGTGGGACGCTAAGCCCAAGCGAGACATGCCACGGCGATTGTTGAAGTGAAGCTTGAATACGTGGGGTCAAGGCAACTCCTTAATTCTGCGAGCGCATAAGAGTCTCAACCTTCACCACTTCTACGAATGGTTCAACTCGACTGAGAATACATCCTTGGCCGTATTGGCCCTATCCACCTTCCAACATCATCCTCAATCCACCGGCAATATGGCTTCAGCTGTCTTCTTCCTCGACCTTAAGGGAAAGGTAAACTATTATGATTACTCCGTTACCAGCTAGCCTAGGTTGACGATACACTACAGACCCTTTTGGCTCGAAATTACAGAGGAGACATCCCCATGTCCGCGGTCGAGAAATTCCCTATCCTCTTGAGCGAAGCAGAAGAAGAATCCTCCGCCGTCCCTCCATGTTTCTCAGACGAAGGAATCAACGTACTGCCTACTTCCTGTATACAATTACACCCTCTCTGATATATGCTTAGTACCTCTACATCCGCCACAACAACCTCTTCCTCCTCGCGCTCACGAAACGTAACACCAACGCTGCTGAGATCCTCCTCTTCCTCCACAAAATCGTCGAAGTCTTCACCGAGTATTTCAAAGAGCTAGAAGAAGAATCCATCCGCGACAACTTCGTCATAATCTACGAACTCCTGGATGAGATGATGGATTTCGGCTACCCGCAAACCACAGAAAGCAAGATCCTACAAGAATACATCACGCAAGAATCACATAAGCTGGAAATCCAAGCACGGCCACCGATTGCAGTCACCAATGCAGTATCCTGGCGATCGGAAGGAATTCGATACCGCAAAAACGAGGTGTTCCTCGATGTGGTGGAGTCTCTCAACCTACTCGTCTCTTCAAACGGCAATGTGCTACGCTCTGAGATCCTAGGCGCAATTAAGATGAAGTGCTATCTCTCCGGTATGCCCGAGCTACGGCTCGGTCTCAACGATAAAGTCATGTTCGAGACCACAGGCCGTGCTACACGAGGAAAAGCCATCGAAATGGAAGATGTGAAGTTCCACCAATGCGTGCGTTTATCACGCTTCGAAAACGACCGCACGATCTCCTTCATCCCTCCCGACGGCGAATTCGAACTCATGTCCTACCGCCTGAACACGCAAGTCAAACCGCTGATCTGGGTCGAGTGTATCGTGGAATCGCATTCTGGGTCCAGAATCGAGTATATGCTGAAAGCGAAAGCACAGTTCAAGCGGAGAAGCACAGCAAACAACGTTGAGATTTCGGTCCCGGTGCCTGAAGACGCGGATAGTCCGCGCTTCAGAACGAATATTGGGAGCGTTCACTATGCGCCAGAGAAGAGTGCGATAGTGTGGAAGATCAAGCAGTTTGGCGGCAACAAGGAATTCTTGATGCGAGCCGAGCTTGGGTTACCGAGCGTGAAGGGCGACGATGAACACGGCGGTGGCATGACTGGCGGTTTTGGCGGCAGTATGGGTGGTGTTGGTGGTAAGGGTGCGAAGAGACCTATTAGCGTGAAGTTCGAGATTCCTTACTTCACGACAAGTGGGATTCAGGTGCGGTATCTGAAGATCATTGAGCCGAAGGTACGTCTCATTTCGCTACTTCCTGTTTTCCTGGTTCCTCGTGCTAATACTTCCACAGCTTCAATACCCCTCTCTACCCTGGGTCCGCTACATCACGCAATCAGGCGACATCGCCGTCCGATTACCAGACGTGAGCTGAGCTGCACAAATCCCTCTAAACCAAAGCAAGCACATGGAGTTACCGCTGACGAGTGTGGAGGGGGAAGACTTTAGCGGTGACAGGAGTGAGAAGGGACAGCCTAAAATAGAGGAAGGACTGGATCGGCGAAGCGAAGTGTTGCATCTCAGGCGCAAGCGTATGGAGTTAGAGTCCGTAGCCATGGGAGAAAAGCTGCACATGAATGAATACATATTCACCGGTCACATTTGCATTGCTCTCATGCCATTGAATACTCATGACGTTATCATTCTGCTAAAGTAAGTAAGCCGCCCACGCAAACCGATGTCCTCGACCGACGAATGAGTGATGGGGGTATCAACGTTGAGAAAATCTAAGGGAGTAAGAAATGGTATCAATCTCCGTATCAAGCCAAGCAACCTCAGGCGAAACCAAAACGTAGACGCCAACCCCTCCGAGAAATTAGCATAAGGATGACAGGAAGTACAGTAGGCCTCGGAACTAGAGACTGGAATCTCGATTCTGTAGTCATGCCTAAATGTGGCTAATGGGACCTTGACATAAACGTATCAACGCAAACTGAAGAGGAAACCCCTGAATTTAGTGAGCAAGACATAAGTAGACATCGCAACCCAAATGAACCAAAGTAAGAATCGTGGTCCGGTAAGAACGCCACCAGATAATAAAAGCCTGTGATGACTGGAACTGAAGGGATGCCCAGTTCTTGACCATAGACCAGTGTGAGTTGGCGTGAGAAGAGAAGATAAACCCGGAAACATAGGATGTGCCGAAGCTAAGTCTGCAAACTCGCCTTCTGGCAATGAGAGGAGCGCCCGTTAGAAAGTGTAGAATCAGGAGACCGCAACGAGGCGTAGGCGGTGAGGACGATGTTGGTTTGGGAAGTCTCGAAGGTATGGAAAGGCGGAGTCTAGCGAAGCAGAGCGCCTGTCTCCCACTCTAGGCGCCACAGAGCATCAGCTGTCGAACCCCAGTTGATCGGATCGAGGTAGATAGTCACGACAAGGCCTCTTTGCGGAATTCCTATCCTGACATTAGCAAATCTGCCATCTCTCCAGTGTGATTGAGAACCCTACGCCCATGACGGTGATGATGTCCTCTCCACCGATGCCCATGCCACGCCCGATCATCTATCAAAACAGCATCGAGTTGGGTTTGACGGCACGAGAACGCGATCAGCGCCACGATGGTGGCAAGATTGCCTCCCAAGCCACCCGCAGGCGGCGCATCAGGGTTGTTATAAGCGTCAAGTCCAAGATCATGCATCCAAGCACCCCCAGCCCCAGCAATATATTGCTGTTCTCCACTTTCTTCGACCCTGGATAGATTTCCCTCATGGCGAAATGTCAATGGCCACCATCGATTTCCAGGTGGTATTGCAGTGACCATATCCCGCTTACTTGCGTCTCCTGTGGCTGTCATAAACTGCGCCCATGGATTGGTGAAGAACATGGTCGTAGCCTTGTAAGTTGTGAGAGCCACAGGGTTTCCACTGTTCTCGGTTTCCCGCCACCACCACTGCCCCTCCCACCGAACACAATTGTCACCTCGAGTTATGTCTCCATTGGAGTTCCAACGATATAAGGCGCCTTCACTCGGAGCACCAAAACCTCTGGCTCTCATAGGTGGCTGCCAGCGTCCGTTCTCGTTCACCCGCTCAGGCTCGCCTCCTCGCTCGGGGTCGTCATTTATGGGTAATTCGTTGACCGAAAAGAGAAACGTTGGAGGAGGCGGCGGCGGTGCTTCTTGCTTGGCTTGCGTTTCGTATTCAGTCTCGGCTTCTGGCGGTGAGCCATATGATGTTGCTTTGGAATGTCTACGATGGCCCTGCTTTGAATCAGTGACGCGGACACGATTAGCGAGGAGTGGATCGCCCACCCGTCGTGAAGACATCGTAAAACTGCACAACAAGTAATACTGATTCGATCCCTGTAAAACCTCTCGTGGTAGACGTATTTAGACCTTTGAAGATAAGATATCTGAAGAAGACAGGGAAATGATACCGAAAGGGAAGAAAGGGAAATGGTACGATGCTTGCACTTGCCGCATAGAAGCGATTTAGAGCGGTATCGTCTTATCGATGCCCAATTTCTCCAAAATGTAGTCCTCGTGACAATGACTGATTGGGTAGACCCCAATCCGTCGATGAATGAACCAAGCGGAGCTGCGGGCGTGCTTCGTTCATGCGCGCTTGGCTGGCATCGCAAGTGTTGTGAACAAGAAGCAGAGCACTAGAGCTTTGGAGTCGACGATCAGCGCAGGTCGAGACTGTGAGGTCCGAAAAACATCGATGTTGGTTATGATGACAAAACAAATTGACAAGGAGATTTTGGGAGTAGTTTTCCACCACTCTGGATCTCGATGCTGTAGAACCAGCAGGCCTGCTTTTCAGTACGGTCGAGCAGCTGGATTTCGGAATACTGACCCAAGCAGGCCTAAAATGCATTTACCCCGGAGGACAATGCACGCATTGGTTGCGTGGTGGCACCCACGTCTGACTTCTGAATCAATGTGGGTGGAAACAGGATGCATCCTAGCAAAGCCACGAGTTTGCCCACCCACCCGGATACGAAGGAGTTCCGAAGGAGCCTGCCACTCGACAAACCACTGAGTGACACTCAGATCATAGTGTCAATTCAATACCATTTGCTGATGGAAGGGAGAGGAAGGGAGAGGAATGATAAAAGCTTGAGAAAGCAGGAGATTTTCAGAACACATTCTCGGCCCGATGAATAACGATTGCCCGAGGCACCTGAATGGCCCGTCAAAGTCGCTGTAATAATCGCAGATAATATGAGACAAGGAATTGGTGGCGTTGACTGCTTTAGGATGCTTCAGACGGGACGCTCGTTGACGAAAGTTGGAACGGAGGAAAGTCTAAACGCAGAGGGAAAACCCCCTCCTGCCAGCTTAGGAAATATGGGCGTGCGGCTCTGCGCGCACCAGAACAATTGCCCAGCTATAATTTGGAGGGTTACCACCGCCAGAAACATGAAAAAGACACCTGGGTGTGGCAGCAAGGTCTGCCATGATTCGATATTCCCGGGTGGGGAGATCTTTTCACTGTTGGGTGTGGGTGGCCCCGCTGGCGAATCAGAGGCGTCTGGATATCTGCAATGCTTAAGCGACTCTCGAAAGTTCGAGATACAGAACAAGCATAAATTCAATTGAATGATATGGAAAAAAGGAGAGAGTAGTACTCTGACTTTAGTACGTCTCAACCGCGCATTTGTTTGAAGAAGACTGCCAATGTCGAGGCGCGCAGTCCAATCTTATATTTTACCCCTGGGGCGGAGTTGCGTGAGCAAGGGTTGGTCACCTGCCACTTGCATGAGACTTCGCCCGGCTTGTTAGGTTACTGAGGTAGAGAAAAACTCTTAGCATGGTTGCCTCGTTTGCCTTGCTCACTTAAGGAAAAGGCTCCTTATATGGCACCCTCAACAAGATGTACACCCAATGAAGTTCTGCCTCTTAACAGACTCTGCAGATATTGTCTGCGAGAGGTACCATTTGGAACAATTATCTTCTTTCCCAAGCCTGATACTACAGTGCGGACCACATCTAAGTGTGGCTAGTCAATTTTCGAAACGAGTCAAGAGGAGACGTTGATTTAGACTTTTCTGGAGAACATGGCTGTGCTTTTGCCTCAAAGGGCTGCATGTATGTACGTTTGATTGGTCCTAAGAAGAAGGTAATGTGGACCTTCCAAGGCGACAGACGTCCAGAATTATCAAAATCAGACTGCAGACGCCTACAGGGTCGGGCCACTTAGCCTGCCAATTCGTCGGAGATACAGATCTGCTGCAACCCTGGTAGGGCCAAAGAAAGGCGCGAAATTGACAGCGAGAACTCAAGACAGACGCACAGAAACAGAAAGCTCGAGGAATTGCACATAAAGCTTCTAGAAGGGTTCAGAGAGCTAGTTACATCGATCCCGTACATATGCTGGACACCTTTGGACTTCGAAGATATCCGGGTTGTTATTTCCCTTTCGAGAGATCATGCGCCGTTGCTCTGATCAGTCAGGTGTGACAAGTTGCTGGTCACCACGGATTGGGAAGCCAAATTTGGCTGATTATTGTTCGCTGTCGTGATTTGGAAACCTCACGTTGATGGCTTCAAGTGGGATTTGCCAGCGACTCACGTCTGTGGCAATTGCGCGCTGTCAGCAAAATGCGACTCTCGGTAGACGCTCCAAACAGGTACGTCCGGGAGTACTACGTATTCAGCGGTGAGCACGTCAGAAGCTTGCGGCGAGATCACCCGACCGGTAGGGCGGCTGGTGCTCCAATTCAGGTTTGGTGGCCGCCGCTTCCTTCACCGCTGTGATGGATTGGCGACATGTTCTGTTGTCGCGGACCGTTACCTGGATATCGTGTCTCGCGCGGATCACGAAGAGTTCAGTGGAATATTAATGGCAGTATCAGCTTGGCTCACATCGTTTCAGATGTCGGGAATAGAGAGTCGTGAGCTCCGTCCAATTTGCGAAAACGTATAAAGAAGTTTAGAAGTTCAGCAGGAAAGTCTAGGTTTTGGCTAGCCCCAGCGACATGTCCGGAAATGGCAGCCACGTGTACGTCCTGGTTGCTACCTACCCGATTCGGAGACCATTCCATCGCAACTCCCCTCTCTAGACATCATTTGGTCAAGGAGTGAACCATTCCAAAACCCTAGCAGGAAAGTATCAATTCGAGCACTTTTTGTTTTGAGCGGGAAATTAGCGACAAAATTGCGAAGAACCTCAGACGACCCTATTAGCACAAAGCTCACTCCTAGTTCGTGGGACCCAAATCTATCATTGTATTTCCGCAGTTAGAATTACAAAAACCGGATAGGGACTAGAGAGACCCAAGGTCAAACAGTGTTAAGATCAAGTAAAATTAAGCAATAGAAAGCCCTGAACCCCGGGACCGGGTTTTGGCCTTCATGATTGCCCCTGAAAAAGGAAGCTAAGCGAGGGAGTGCTGGTTCGGTGCCGAGATCGCTAAAATCAAGGTTTCACGGAAGAAATCAGATACAATAGCTACAAACGGGGAAGCAAGGAGAAGGTCTTGATATTTCACAGTTTCGCCACCAATCTATATACATTGAACTCTCTCCTGGCATCTTACATAAATCCTGGCATCTTAGGGAACCTTTGAATCTACCTGTGATTCCAAGAACGCTTCAGATCAAAACCGACTTAAAGGGGAACCTGAGTATCAAAATACTCGCTCATCAACGCAACCTGCGCTGGAGATCCCACCGGCACCAAGCCCCAGCTATCACCAACATTGAACGTCATATTAGAGCTTACATCCGCGACCGGGAAATACGTCAAGTTCCCTAGCGACGCCGGGTACGCGCCTCCTGTATTCGGGTTCCCGGTCTTCGCAAAATTGACCCAGTACGCATTCATCTTCAACGCAATAGCGTAGTCGTCAGACGTCCAAGGATCATCCGTGTCGTAGAGATTATTGAGTACGTAGTTGATCTCGGATTCGTGGTAGGCTCCTGCGTCTTGTCCGGGTGGCGCGTGGTCCCAGAAGTAGGTGTAAACGTTACTGGTCATAGACTGCTTCCAGAGTCCGGCCCAGAAAAGCGTGCCGATTTTGGAAGTGTCGGTATAATGGGCGTTGAAGGAAGCATCGGCTTGGCTGTTGTTGGCGGCTGGGTAGAGAGCGAGGAATTTGGCGGCAAATCCCTCGCCGTATTGGGTAACTAAATCCGCTTCGTACGCAGCCACTGTGGTATTCTCTGTTTTGACAGCGCCACTCTCGTCCTTGGTGTTTCCGGTGAGTATGGGGACATCATTGGCGGCTCCGTTCTTGAGGATGTTGGCATAGGTATCTGGCAGCGCGTAGTAGTCCAGGACGGCACCGAAAGAGTAGCCTCCTCTGAAACTGACAATAAGATCTTCGTAGTCGAGAGCACGCATCTCGGCGATGGTCGAGACATTCAAGCTCTCCATGTAGCTTTCGCTGGTGGCGATGGCAGTGCTTAAGTTTTGGTAACCTTCTGCGAGGGTGGCAGCGAGCGGATCATGAGGGTCACGGACTCCGCTCTCGATAATGGCATTGACAATGAGTCCTTTGGTGAGAGGGCTGTTGAGCATGTGATAGGTTGCGGCAGAGCCGGCTGATTGACCCATTATGGTAATATGATCTGGGTCACCTCCGAAGGATGCAATGTTGGCATGTACCCACTTCAAAGCTGCCATTTGATCCAGGACACCCCAGTTTCCGGAGCTGTTAGAGCCGTATGCTTTATACATCTCCGCATTGAGCTCAGGTGTTGCAAGCCATCCCAGAGCTCCGGTTCGATAGTTGTAGTTGACAAAGACGATGCCCTTCGAGGCCATGCCACCGCCATTGAATAACGCATCAGCAGCGGTCGACTCTGCTGGGTAGGACCACATAATCACAGGCATCTTGGCGTTGGTGCTATTGCCTGAAGTCCAAATATTGAGGTTCAAGCAATCTTCTCCATAGTACAGACCGGACTCGAGAGTGAAGTCCTGAGGGCAGACGGCTCCGAAGTCTTTGGCGTCGAGAGTGCTGTTCCATGCTGTTCGATTCTGGGGAGCGCGGAAGCGGTTCTCACCGGCTGTGGAAGCTGCAAATGGAATGCCTTTGAACACCGTGATGTCTTTCCAGTTAGAGATGTTGCCGGTGGGCGAGCTGTTGAATGCTGGGTAACCTTGCACACCGCCATAGGCGGTCTCAATAATATTGTTGTACAATTGTGCAGTAACAATTGAAGCTTGGAGAAAGAGGAAGGCTGCAATCTCGAGCCATAGTGGTTGGAAAGGGATTTTCATGATGACAATCGGCTAAGGATCGAAAATGAGAATGAATGTAAGAACCACTTTGGCTGAATGGCCAGCAATCCATCTTTTCAAAGGCTTCATATTTGTATGCTTCGATGTGTGGCTCCGTACCTGCATACGCAATTCGATGCGCGTTAGGAAGGTATTTGCCTGAGTAGTTCGTGGGGACTCTGGGCAAGACATGGGGTTGGCGACTACCGTCGGGACCGACCTCGAGTGCTGTCGACAGATCCCCACGCGGATGTCACGGGGCAATTCCCAGCGAAGCGTTTTGACTGGTCTGTTTTGTTTCGATCTGCAAGAATCCCACAATTACGGATCTTTTTCAGATGAAATCCAGAAATGTAGTATTCACTGCTGTAGATCAAGTACCAAGGCAGCAAGCACGGTGCCAATGCCTAAATCCCGGCCCCAAAGTACGAGCCGAAGCACAAATACCGGGAGTCGCGGCGGCTAGGTTCTCTTTAGCCCTTTTGGAGGCCCTTTGGTTCAACGACACATTAAACACTGAACGACCCCAAGTGGTCAGCTCTGCTTTATCTGTTTATTGCGTTCTTGATTTTGCAAAATGATGAAGGCGGCGGATCTGCTGAAGAACATTGTGTCTGTGCATATCGCCCCATTACGCAGTCTCGAATTTCAGCCCTTCGAAGTTTCACCTTCCCAAGTCGGACCTGCCACAGTTGAAAGCGGCAGTCGTGCAATCTCTAGGTCTGAGCGACATGCACAACGAGTGGAAGCTTTTCGTGCAGCCATCCAATAATGCGCAGGTCACGCGGCACCGAAGCACAGTTTGAGTAAGGCATCTGCATGGCTGAGTCTCAGAGGCTCAGCTAGAATACGCCAAGGCGTTTTCTTACCCGCCAGCATTTTGGGATTGGATTGACCAATTTCCACGATGGCTTCTCCCTTCTGGAAACAGGTCCGCATTCGGCGTTTTGAAGATGAGGTTCAGGAAAGACATGCCAATTTCCCTCCTTTATGAGCAGCGACTTTCCTTAGCACCTGAGCTTCTCACCCGGTCTGACAACTCGAATGGGCATCTGATTATCAGGAAATAAGATGTCCTCCTTTCTGTTTGCTTTGCTTCTGCTTTCATGCATTAATGCTGTCGTCTGTACCGTCCCTACATACCTCCAGAACTCCACTTTTCAGCGCCTAGCAAACGGGAATCTTACCTTCATCCAGTCCCAAGGCATTTGGGCGGACATACAAGGTCCTTCCATCACTTGCGATTTCTCGCAGAGTAACTTTATTTCGGTACTAAATATTTCGATGCGACTGCCATTGAAAGAATTAACTAATTCTCATATTTCAGAGCATCAATTCAACCTGCCAGCCCTATCTTTTGTCGCTCCAGGCCTCCCAGCAACCTCTGGCCTCTACCGAGACTCGACTGAGGGCAGCAAAGCAGTTATCTGATTGTACCATCAAAGTGTAAGTTAACCTTGCGTAGTGTTTTATTAGTGCTGAAAGTCTAGTCTCTATGAATCATTTTATTGCAGCACCTTTGGGGACTCATGGAGCGGCAGCTTAGCGAGTCTTTGGGTTGACATCGGTCATAACTTGAAGCAAAACCCAGACGGAAGCTATGTTCTGGACTCTCCGATTGAGATTCAGAACAATGGTAGTTCCAAATACCCTGACTTCCTGCCAGTAAGTAGAACTTTTGAAACCTGGAACGGAAATTGTGGCAGTTCTGAAGTGAATAACAATACATGAACTGCAGATTATGGCGGATACTTGTCAATTTGACTTGACCGCACCCTTGTTCAACTATTGCTGCAACTCTTCATCCGTATTCTTCGAGGATTCTGCCGCAGAAAGTCTTGCACGCTGTCAATTCCAAACGTAACAACCCTTCCCATGTCGACACGACTTCCGTTAACGCTTTAGAAGGGCAAATCAATATGTACGATGTACTACACAGGTCGTACCGAATAACGTCCATGACTGTGTAGCCAGTAACGCAGTCAAATCCGACTGGCTTCCTCCCGGAATATTCTTCTACGGAGGTGACAGCACCTGCAGAGCAGTGACCGTCGTGCTTTTCATAGCCGCCTTTGCATATCTTCGAGACGCCTTCGGACTCCTGCCAAAGTGTCTTGTCAACAAATGGAAGCAAGGACAATTCATTCCTCAGAAGTCGTTCTCATTGGTCTCACTCTTTCTCATCCTGGGCAAGGAGATCGCAACACCTTTTTTGAGTGCACTGATTTTCCGAGCCGCTGGTGCGCCATCATCTGCTCTTTCGGAATTCGCGGTATGGTTGATATATCCGCGCACCAACGCCATTCTTGGTGTCATATGCCTGACAATTCGCAAATGGCGGGGACATGGGATACAGCTCCTCTTCTCGGATTTCATCGTCAACCTGCTCTGCTTCTGCATGACCCAGTTCAAGAGTGCGAGCACATACCCTCCTTACCCCACCAATCCCGCGCTTCCAGTGCACGACTTGTACTTCTACCAAAAAGGATTCATGGTTTCCATCGGAACCGGATACGCCTTGTTCACGGGTCTGATGTTTTTGACCATGTTTGGCGCCTGGTCATTCTTCAGGAAGATCTTTGGTGAGAACCCGAGTGCGTACCACGATAAAGTAGTCGTCTTCGTCGTGCGCGTCTGGGTCTTCCTTGTTTGCTTTGTGATAGCAGTGCCTATTCTCGCTCTTGCCGAACTAATTGTCGTGATTGTGGACTTCTTCCGGAAAAAATCCGATGAGTCGTCGAAACAAGACAGAACTTTTCCTGGAACTGCTCCGAGGTTTCATTACTGGACCGGCATGCTGAGCAAACCATTGCGAAAGCTTTTTGGTAATAACACGGAAGACGATTGCATCAACTTGGAATACTTCGAAGATCCAACACAGCTTTTAAGGCAGAAAATTTGGTTGGGCTTGGTACTGACCTTTCTTCTGGCTGCCAGTATTGTGTCGGTGGTGGGGAACTGGATGACCACAATAATGTTGTATGAGATGGCAGGAGATGTTTGGTGTCCCTCTGGGCTGAGTTCGTTTATTGCTCTACAAATCTGCTTGCCTTTGGCAATCTCTTTCCTGGATGCCGGATTTATGGCTTTGAATTAGGACTTGTCAATCCGGCCTTCGGTGGACAGATATATTGGAGCATATCTTGTTGAAGAATGTTGACCCGCATTTTGTAACTGAAGTCTATACTCTTGAATGTCCGACTCTAGTTAACGACTTTCCTGAAGGTTTCTAGCTTACTCCCAGAAACCAAAGGTTGGATTCCTCAAGCCTCGTCGTATATGCGCCAATGGTCTCCACAATGTAGGCCACGGGCAATGCGAAGCGTTTTCTCAAGGCTCGGTCTATGCACCATGGCTTCTCCCGTGCGGCCGAAAAAAGCAAAACAAATCCTGGCTTGCTTTCTACCAGTCATATCATAATGCGGAAGATCATGCATCAAGCCAGTGCTCGGACGCTGCATCTTCGACCTATTCCTGCCGCCCTGTGTGTTCGATGCGATCCTAGCACACCCCGCCCGTCTTGAACGCTCATCACCCGGCACCACATTCCGAAATGGGGTTCAAGAATAATCATGACGACTTCAGCCAGAACAAGCAATAGATGGCCTTTCTCGTTCACCGACGTCAATTCACACTTTGATATTTTAATTTGAAGGGGGCGGAGTTTGCTTGTGAGCCTCATCATGCAGGAGAGTATTCCTAGAGAGCCTTGTTGTCACTGTGCTTTTCATTCTGAGGACAGTATGCATGAGGCTCTGCTGATTAGCCACACGACAGTTCCTTTTGAGATACATTTCTCATTTTGTTTTGAACCCCTTCATCGTCGCTTTTCTTCACAATCACCCCATCTGAGGGAGCCAGACGACGTTCGCTTTCATTTTGTTTTCGCAAAGGCTGGCAACTTCTCATCTTATTCGACGTTTGCACGCCAAAAGGTAGAGTAAGGTTCCGGCTGCTTGTGGCTTGGAACTATGGGCCGGCCACTGTAAGCCTCATTCCCAAATAGCAGGTGTCTTGGCTGTGCATTGAGCGTAGGTTCGAGTGGCTTGAAGTTGCTCGAGATATTAATTCAAGATGTTGGAGACTAATCAAAGCATCAAAATCCACACAATAGAGTTTCCTTGAGCATTGAATCTCAGTTTTGTTCAATTCTTTAAACCATCATGTCAGTTCTAAATTTTCTTGTGAGAGTGCTCTTTACTCTCCTTTCAATTTTCTTAATTACAGCTCTCATTTTGACGATGGTCGCAACTTCCACGGATCTGCATCTACCCCAATGGATTTCGAGTCTTGCTCTGCAGCGAGGAGACGGACTGCTCCAAGACGGAATCAAGTGCTACGGGTTGCCATACGGAGGCATCGGCTTCGCATCCCATATCCTTACATACCTCACAATCATCTCCATCGACTTATCTAAGGCACCGTTAAAGATCATATACGCCGCTCTGACTTGCGGTTGTGCTCCTTTGAACAATATCGGGCTCAATAACTCTTGGCTCGACTTCGGACTTGCATTGCCCCTGTCATCTTGACCGTCACGTCTTCGGCTTTGTCGATGTTCAGATGCCGTAACGAATGGCCTTTGATTCTGATCGCTACATGGAAGATGTTGCTTAGCTTATCGCTTGGCTGTACCGCCATTCATCGAGCCCTATACGTCAGAAGCCAAAAAAGAAAGCTAAGGAGCCGACCCAGCAGCATAGAGTTGAGCACGTGAGGCTCATACACACTGGTCGACCCAGAGCAGAAACCCGAATTCGACTGGGAAAGTTATCTACCCGCTATTTGGATTTTCCTCTACGCCATTGGAATTGTCATTGGAGGGGTGGGCCTGATCGCTACAATCTTCCAAGTTTGGCCTGAGCGTACGAAAGCAATGGAAATAATCACCGGAGTCTTCATAGCAGCCGTTATCCTTGCAGGCATCTTGTGTGTAATGATAGGAGGAGTGGTTGGAGGATGTTTGGGGCATCTCTTCGGTGCAACATTGGGAGGAATGGGAGCAGCGAGCATCGGAGTTCCGTTGACGATAGGTGTTTTGGTGGCGTTTTACAGTGATTGGATGCTTGCAGCCATCGAGGTACAAAAGGGTGGCAGTTTGGCTGGTTTGCCTTCTTCAGATGCGGGGTGGTTGTACTGGACTTACTTCGCGGCTAAAAGGTTACCGGGGTTCTCAATATAATTCAGGGGAGAGATCAAGTGGCATATAGACTTTGTATAGACAAATAGATCTTCATGTCTCAATTGACGGCTCTGTTTTATCTTGGAAGTATTTTAAACTCTCAGAGTCGGACCTTTTAGTCCTCTTATTGCTGGCTCTCTTCATGTCTTGTTTGTGAGCTTCTTCACGACTAAATACTTGTTACTTTAAAGCACTTTGTGAAAGGACTTGTAATCCAGTGGCTCGTTTCTAGTACGATTCGAGATGGTGCTAAAGAAACCTCAAAAGCCTCGACCCCGCCCCCTGAAATTAAGCGAGTGCTAATACAGCGCAACCAAAGGCGCAAGGTATCCTTGCCAGACAAAAGCGAGTGCGCATACAGTATGGCTTCTAGTAACTGTAGTGTTGCCAGCAGTATTCCTTATATCACTATGGTAGCAGTATTATTATACTAAATACTAAATAATATATTTTCTACCTAATACCGAATACTAGATACTGAATATTAGTTAATAAAAACCTTTAAGAAAATAGAATAGAGAGCTTCTTTCTATCTTCCTTTCTACTATTAATTACTATACCAGAGTATATTACATTTGTGCATATTAGATTAGGAATAGAGAATTACTTAGTAGTTGGATATATCACGTATAAATAATAATAATGATATTGCAATACGACAAGTAATACTACTTAGTTATACTATAATATTTTTCCTCTGAAATACTGCTAATATTACTAATAATATACTCCTGGAAACACTAAGTAACTGTGTACTAATCAAAAAAAAGAAGCCCATACCGTATTACACCCGTTGGTTCTGTCTCGTCGCAAGTCTCTTATTCCAAACACCACAATTCTGAGCCTTCAAGTACTACACAATCTTCCCAATCCTCTCCGCCTCCAATTTTTTGAATCTTCTTCCATGTGCGTCTCGCTATCCCTAGTCTCAACCCTCAAAAGAGCCGTTATGCCAACCTCATTCCAGACAGCAGCGAGCATCCCCCTATCATTCTGCGCAGTGATACTGCTGCCGAAGACGATATCCATCTCTTCAAGCGTCTTGTTCTTCGCCTCAGGAAAGAAAAACCAGACGAACAGCGCGCCAAGCAAAAGCCAGACCGCGAAGAAGAGATACATTCCCCATCCAATGCCTGTGATCATGGGAGAGACGGTGAACGCGATGACGAAGTTGTTCGTCCAGTTTGAGGAGGCGCCGATCGATGTTCCTTTGGCGCGAATGGAGGGTGGGAAATTCTCTGCCAGGGAATGTCAGCCTGACTTCTTCATCATTGCGGATTATAATGAGTTCAACAAAGACATGCATACCAGCGATAAGCACCCGACTGGCCGGACCATGAGTACCCGAAATTGACGATGTAAATCCAGATAAATGCCACAGCAGCCCAACCAGCCGCAGCATCGTTTGCCCAATCGTGCTAGAACTTGGCAAAGCGGATGGCAACAATGACCATTGAGCAGAACATGCCGGTTGAGCCGTCCATAAGAAGCGGCTTACGTCCCACCTTGTCGATAATCATAGTTGCTGGGACTGTGGCCATAAGGTTAATGGCCCCAGTGACACCGGTGGGCAGCAAAGCAGTTGTTCCATTCGTCAACCCTAGTGTTTCAAAAATGCTTGTGGCGTAGTAAATGGAGTCGATACCGCTCCATTGCTGAAAGAACATAGTTAAGCCGGTAATGGCAATACGCTTGAAGTTGTCCTTGCTCCGGAAGATATTCGTGTATTGAGCATAGTCACGCTGCCAAACGCTTTTCGTATCGGCAAGGTGGGGGAATCGCGCATCGAAAATCCGCTTCTCGAAAAGCACTTCGGATTTGATTTCGAGAAACTCGATCTGGACCAGTTCGTGGCTGACTGGCAGGCCGCGAAGTGAGGACAGGATTGCTATAGATTCGTCGTAGCGACCTCTATTGATGAGCATCCTTGGAGAGAACGGGAGGAAGGTGATGACATCGATAGACAAGATGACGACCGGAATTCCCTGGATGATGAGTGGAAGCCTCCACGCCAAGTCACACTGTCCTGCTCCTGTACCACCGATATAATTGCTTCCATATCCGATCAGTAGGCGACCATGATGCCGAGAGTAGTTAAAAGTTGCTGGAGAGTGTCCAGTAAGCCACGCATTTCCGGCGGAGCAAGCTCTGCATTATACAGGGGACTTAGACAATGTCAGCGTCACAATATCTTGATCGAGCAGCTTGTAGTGGCATACCTAATAGCACCTAGAGTTCTAACGCTAAGACTTGTAAAGAAGCGTCCAACATAGAGATAGGATCCATCCTGAGCACCTGCATTCAGAAATGAACCCAAGGTGACCAAGCTGCACCTCCAAGAATAGTGTGCTTCCGCCTAAAAACCTCAGCAAGCACACCAGCGGATAAATCTCCAGCCCATCCACCGAGTTGCAAGATGGAAGTCAACCATCCAGTGTTTCTGCTCGACTTGACGATTTCGGGAAACTTGGCTTTGAAGGTTGTCACTGTCGGATATTTCAGTACCGGAACGGTATTCTTACCCCTTATTTTAGTGCCACGCAAGCGCTACCCCTTTTCGGCTAGCTAGCACTTGTTTTCTTAGGTCTCATTGTCTAGGATTATCACTATATATACTCAGACAGTCCTTACATAGAAATGCAGACATCTTTTCCTTCTCATTCAAAACTATTCCGCAATCACGTGACTATCTGCTCGATACTATTTTTGATTTTTGAATCGGCAGACTGGGGAGGAAGCTTTGCCGATGAAGACAGTAGCCACCTTGGAAATGTCAAAAATCCTTCGCGAAAGACACAGTCTGCTACGTTGCCATTTCAGGAGGAAGAAGTTCTCAGGTTGGTTGATCGCCCTTTCTCCCTGGTTCATACAAAGAATCCGATCATCGATGATGATACCCTGCGACGATGCGCAAGGAGAGTAGTGGAGGACGGGCTTTCTTGGGACGGAACTTCATGTCTTGTGGTACGTAAATGACCAACTTCAAGAGGTGGACAATTGCTGATATCATTATAGCTCCTTGCATATGCACTGGGTATCATTGCAACGCCATTTGATGTTGCTCGCGCCCAGGCGACATTGGATGTCAAGCTCTACAAACAAACTCCCATCCAGTACTGATCCGCTTATTCTCGAACGGGCGGAATCCTATTTCTCGCTTGCCCGCAGGCGGATTGGTCAGGCTAGTCAATTCTTGCTGCCCAATGTTACTTCCTGTCCGGAGTCTACTTGATGTACGCTCTGCGGCCAGTTGAAGCCTTCCAAGGTTTTCACCAAGCTAGCATTCTGTACATGATGTGTCTTTGGTGGGGTCGGAAATCTTCAGAATCTGGAAAGGGTCATAAATTAGAGCACAAATTGTATTGGGGCTGTTTTAAGTCCGAATGGTCTGTTCAAGTTGCCTTTTGCATTTGCGATCAATATCTGATTTCTCCCGGCGAGATCCTCTCGGAAATTCCACTTTCGGAACCAGACTTCAGCTACCTTCACATGTTCCCTTCGCCACCAGAAATGGAAGCAGGTTGTGACTCCGTCGTTGTTGACGAAAGTGAAGATTATCCTCATCCATCTCCTACCGTTAGATAACGACTTGGTGGTTCTCTACGACGAGAACAAGAACAAAGCTAGTTCTACTTACTACCTCTCCGAGATTTCCTTCCGCCGTATCGGTAACCGTGTTATCAACACCTTCTACCACGCTCGCGACCACGACCGAAGCTATGATCTCGGTCGCCGAAGAAATTTATGAACCTCTTGAATCAGTGGCACAGTGGCCTTGCTCCGCTCGTCCGCTTTCACGAAGAGACACTCCGCGAGATTCCACTTGAAAAACTCCCCTTCATGCTACGCGCTCACGTCCTAGAGATCCGCAGCTGGATCTTCCGTCCTTTCCTCTACTATGTCGTGCATCATCCGCTAGAAGATCCGCAGCAAACACTGCTTGCGCCTTGTGTATAGCGGGCTTTGCATAACAGCCTTTTATTGATTGAGACGAGTCCGCTGCAGCATCGACATCATGGCGTCTGGTACGCGAATCGGATCAGCGCGAGCTCTGCTTTCTCCCTTATAGCAGCTGCGAAGAGGGGCTTGCAATTACCAACCGGGTGGCGCGACGCCGTTCAGTTAGCGATCGAGACTCTCTTTCATTGGGGGCTGGAGGGGCCAGGAGATCTGAGGAAAGGAAGGGTTATTTTAGAAGAACTACTCAAGGACGTGGGGGAGGCTGCCGGTAACAGCAGGATTGTAGAAACACCTCCAGATTAAACCTTTTTGGCGACTGCCACACAAGCTTCTCTCATCAAAGTTTCCAACTTGGAGACATGCTCCGAGACTCAAAGATCCACTTGAACCACAGCCCATAATCTAGGTCACTTGACCTCGCTCCAAATCCAACCAGGCAGAGATGTTTCTCTGGCCAATGTGGCTGCTCAAAAACTTGACTAAACCTGCAAAACGGGAACGCAAAGACAAGAACTCAGTTCGTAGTCTAATCTAGTTCTTTAAGCACGCACCAAACCACTCATCTAAAAAGCGCACTCAACCCCAACTTTGAACGTTCGCTTGCTCGCCATAAGATGCAGTCGCCGAAAGAAATCTTGAGACCAGACAAGATCATAGACCATCCGAAGCGGGCGGTCCCTTATAAACTGTTCACCGCTTAGCACCAGTCTCAACTCGGAAGGGACACAACTCAAAACAGAAGACTTTGACATACCTTTCCTAGCCCACACCGCATACCACACGGCACTCAGCACCCCGAACGCCACAAACACCACACTCGCATAATTCATACTAATCGCCGTCACTGGCAACGCAGTCGGCATACTAAATAGCACCATCTCAAACAGAATCCATACAATCGCAATCACATTAACGATCGGTCCAATTACCGGTCCGCAGTTCCATCTCGCCTGGTTAACCTCTTTCCTTCCGTTCCAGAGGAGCGAGATGGCGATGGGAATTGCGTATGAAACGGCTAAGCCGATGACGCCGACCGAGACAAAGGCAGTGAATGTAGATGAGGAACCGAGATTAATGAGCCCGAGGAGCATTTGTACGATCGTTGTGAGGATCAGGGCGTTAACTGGGACGCCGAGTGTCTTGTTCACGACGCTGAAAATCTTTGCCCCTGGGATCGCATCGTCGCGGGCAAATGCCCATGTACATCTGCTCGCTGCCACCGTAATACTGATACTGCAGAACATCGTCACACCAAGAACCAAAAACGTGAGTCCAAGTCCACCCCCGGGTGAGCCCATGACTACGTGGAAGATGTAAGGCAATGCTTGTGCGATCGGAGCCCCGATTACGTCTTCGAGCGGCGGCATAGTGACGCAGATAGGGATAATGAAAAAGAGACCTGCGATGCCACCGATGGGGACACAGAGGGACATAGCTCTCGGGACTTTAACCGCGGGATCAGCGACTTCTTCGGCCATGGAGGAGATCATGCCGATGGCGGAGAAGGTGTATGCTGCGGGTAAGAGACCAATGAAGAATGTGAAGCCACCCCAGCCGGAGAAGCTTTTATCGTAGTGACCTAGAGCGTAGGCGGCGGAGGCGCGTCCAGCGTCTGCTTTTACGGAGAGTGCGATAAGGATGATGAGGATGGAGAGACCGGTCCATGCTGCGCAAATGGTGTCTACCATAGGCAGGAAAGTGTTGCCGAAGGTGCAGATCATGAAAGTGAGCAGGCAGATGGCGAAGAAGATAAGGAGGAGTTGCCATGCAGTTGGGGTGAAATCTGGATGGTACATAGCTACCGTCGCAGCGATCAAAGACGCAAAACCGAAGTTCACACTCAAGGTAATGGTCCAGTTGCCCACAAGCCAGATCCATCCTGTGATGAACGATAGGACCGTCTTGTGCCGTTTGGCGATCTGGAAGGACCAGTAGTAGGGCCCTGCAGAGGTCGGGTACCGAGATGCGAGTTCAGAGAGGGACAGGGCAACGCATTCGTCCAGGACGAGGACGACGAGCCATCCCACAAAGATCGAGAGCTGGCCTCCTCCATAGATGGCGCTGATCAGAGGTCCACCTTCGCCATAGGGGATTGCTGCAATGGCGAGGGTCTGGAAGAGCAGGGTGAAGAGCGACCTATTGCGACGAAGCTCTGGGGTATAACCCAATGCCGTCAAAGTATCGTCGCCTTCAACCAGTCCATTTTGCGTACCGGCAGGAGACGCCTTCTCCGAATCGATTTCCGGCACTTTCTCATCCATGTTTGGCAATATTAACCTAGTACCGAGACGTCGTTGGACAGATGAAATCCGGGGTTCGTGGCGAGTACAATGTTTAAGTCTCGACTTTACTTGACTCTAACGAAGCCTGGATCTTTTTTCCCTGGGACACACGTGATTGTCTCACAGAGAGCGATTTAAGATGCGCCCGAATAAAGCACTTATGAGGCTTGTCGGGGACTCGGAAGAGGCTGCTCCAATGACCTCGTTGTGCAATTCTCGCGCAGATATGCAGAAGTTTGGTCGCACTACCGACGTCGGTGGAGCGTCCCACTGACCAAAATCGAATCCAATGCCTGGCTTGCAAACAGCCACCAGAAATCCCAAGAATGCTACAAACAATGACTGGTCGAGAATCAGAAAAAGAAGCAGAGGCGGCAGTAGCAAGGCAGTACAGCGGACATTAGAACAAGTAGATGGGTCGAGTGGTGAGGTAACTGCGCTCCTTATCAGGACACTCTTTCCTCTAGCTCGGGATGGGGCACTCTAATATTTAAGTATGCACTTGTGCTCAGGTCGTCTCGAGATCTGTTTATCTCTGGCGAACTACAAGTACGCAGGACGACCCATGGGTCTGAAGCTTGGCTTCTTGAGTTTCCCCCTGCGGGCCGTCGAGTGGCAGAAGGGGAAAGAGCAAAATGCTGGTCGAAGTACCGAAGCAACGGATCCTGCCACATCTCCACCCGCACGCACGACGGGCGCCTCTCCTTTCTGGGCATTAAATTCGTCCAGATGGCTGGCCGTTCCTTGCTACAGTACACCATCGCGGATACTTATCTCGCCCCTCGCCTTCCCCTGCACAGTCGACCGACGAATCAGAGTCTCCAATTGGGCGCAGTGCGCAAGAAGCAACTTCCGGATCGCATTTCTATTTCCGTGATAGCGGCAGAGGGATGCGGCTTCAGGGGTGGAAAATGAGAGATCGGCTCATTGGTGGTGTCTTGCATGGTCCACACGCCATGGTCTAGCTGAAATTGGAAGTTCTTTGGGCCGCGCTAGTGAAAGGGGGCTAATGCATGCAAGGGAGGCAACGTGACTGTGGGGTAGTGCGAGAGTTGATATGGAGAATGGGGGTGAGAAGTTCGTGTGAGTTCGTTGGCTGGAAAATGTGAAGTAGATGTACCTTGGTAGGTATGGATGAGTGGAAACGAAGTGAAAAGTCATGAGAGTTGAAGTCTTGGTAGACCATTATTCTTGATATAGGTTGATATACAATTCCTCGCATCTTGATAGATCTGTCTTTTGAAATGGCCGTCAAGATTAGTCTATGTATTGGTCGAGGCTAAGAAGAAGACTTTCAGTCTAGCTCAATACCGCCGTTCTTGAAGGGGTGGTAGTCCTCTTCGCAGTCTCCATGGAAGGATTCTTCCATCTCAGCGGCATCCATACCGGAAACAATGTCCCTGAAGGCCATGATTAGCAGAATTCACAAGCGAAAGGTAAAATGACTTACTCGTCCTTTGCCAGCACCTCCAATCCAGGTACACAATCAATCAGAGCGATGATGAGATACGATCCCACAAAGCTCCAAGTAAACCCAATCAAGGCCTCGACTATCTGGACCCAGAGTTGTCTGACATTCCCATCAAAGAACACACCGCCCGCAATCTCTGAAAAGCCATCATAGGCAGCAACTTCCTTCCTTGCGAACAGACCCGTAAAAATAGTTCCCACGAAACCACCCACACAATGTGTGGCGAATGTATCGCCATTGTCCACCCACCTGAATTTCGCTGCAAGTGCGGTGGACTTGATCCGTAGCGCTTGACGACAGACGATAGCCCCAAAAATGCCAAAGAAGAGCGACGTTGGCATATCAATGAACCCAGCTGCCGGAGTGATCATGACCAGACCAGCAATAGCACCCATAAACGTCGAGTCCAGCGACCACTTCCCCGTCTCAAAATAAGCCATACAAGCCCACGTAATCGCACCTCCAGAAGCACACAGATTCGTAACGCACATCGCCATAACAGACTTAAAGTTGAGGCTCAAAGTCGTGCCAGCATCGAACGCGAGCCATGCGTTCCAGATGATCACAAGCGCGATGAGCTGCGACATGGAGTTGCCGGGTCGGTGCAGTTTGAGATGGGCTGGGGTCCGTGTGGAGGATTTGCGGGAGCGGAATATGGGGTAGGAGAGGTAGAGTGAGAGGGCGGTGGCGGTTGCGCCGGAGCAGATGTGCACTGGTGTTCCGCCTGCGAAGTCAAGGACGCCGAGTTCACCAAGAAAGCCGGTTTCTGACCAAACCATATGTGCCAATGGGCAGTATATGAAGGTGGACCAAAGCTATATATTGTTTAGATGAAGGCCAGAACCTGGGACGACATGTGACTTACGAAAATAAAAGGAATCAAGGGAAGCATTCGTCCTCGCTCGCATGCTCCTCCAACGGCAATGGCGCAGACAGTAGCTTCGAAGACAAGTTGGAACTCGCTGAAGAGAATAGCTGGTATCGTGCCGACAGGATCAGCAAGGACGCCTCGATGAAAGGCATATTTGAAGTCTCCAATGACACCAGAGCCTTCTCCGTAGGCGAGAGAGTAGCCGATAATAAACCACTGAATGGTGCAAGTGGAGATCACCATCAACGACGGCATAAATGAAGCCATTCCATTGCGACGGTGGGAGTATCCCGAGTATGCCAATCCGACAGCTGGTATGATTGGCCAACAGAATACCGTGCATACAAGCACGAAAAGCTGCACATCATTAGCAAGGCAGTCTGCAAGTATCCAGGCTCCTCAATTGGCCAAAGCAGATCTTACAGTATCGGTCAAATCACATGATTCCCATGCTTTGAGCACTGCCGTGGAAGCAGGCATGTTGGACAAGGCGGCTGGAAGTCAATTGATACAATTCGAACAATAGAAATGTTGGGGCTGCAAGATGCCGCCCGAAGCACGCACAAGAGAGAGAACAGTGCCGCAATTCGATGTCGATGTCTCGATGTTTACAAGAAGAAGTACGTTCCAGCCTGAGCAAGTATTGTTTTGTTCTGTTCTTATCGGATGCGAATGCTGGACTTGATTGGAGAGCCACGGGCCCCGCCTTCCGAAACGGGGCAACGATAAGGCCATGGTTTGATCGGCACTCCGTGGAGGGTTCGTGGCATCTTTCCGGAGCTCACACCACTCGCAGTCTGAACGGGACATATTAGTTCCAAAAGGAGCAAAGGGTAGACTGGTCGAGAACACCAAATGGGAAAAAATGGTGGAGCTGTTATAAATGTATTCAGCTGCTCACCTTGCTGGTATCGTGAAGGTGTAAGCATATATATAGACAGACAAGTCCGCGCCCAAGTCCCGACCAAATGATGAAATCTTACGAACGCTTCCTGGTCCCACGAATCACAAACAATTCGGACCTTATTCCGAGACTCCAATGCTCCGTCCTCTTTTGGCCCCTAACCCTTAAAACAAGCATGTCACATTTGCGATCTCGCCAAAGAACAACCACCAGTTTGCAGCTCTGCACTCCGCAGAGTTGTCCAGTTCAGACCACCGTTTCTCAAGGAACTCTTCCAAAGAACGAAGACTTTCGAAGGACAAATAAGATGCTGTTCGAGCAATACTCTTCCGTACAGCATTCCGCTGTTCGTTCACAAGGCTATGCGATCCAACAATAAGCAAAGGAAAGAGAATACAATGGTGAAGCTTGTCGGTCAGATCATGTCCGCTGATGACCTCCATGAAGCTTGCGACCGCGGCCTGGACGAGCTCATGGTCAACATCTAGGACACTTAAAGCTCTGTAGAGATACACGGAGGCTGAAAATCGATATGCAGCGCAGAAAGCCGCCCAGCCCGCCTGCTCAGGCGTTTTCTCGATTCCTTCCTGTCGAGCTGCCTGTTGCTCCAGCGCCTGCTGGATCGTCAGAAGCACACGGATTGGAGCAGTACCTCTGAATTGCAGAGCTTCGTGACCGAGTGATGCAAGTCGGGAGAGAATCGCCATCGTTTCCAGGAAATCATCGTCCGGTTTGACATTACCCCACCATGTATGCTCGCAGTCCCCAAAGTCTCTCCAAGAGTCTGCGTCAAAGTATGGGTCGTCCCCGATCAGCAGAGCATGCGTCAAATCCATGGTTGCAAAAATGGACAGCATCAGAAGTGGCATTTCGTAGTTCGACTGAAAGATATCGCGCATGCCCTTCCACTGCTTGAGAATCGCCTTTCCTCCCATAATGTGGTGGTGGGTTGCCGAGCTTTCGGTGATGGGCTCGACGATACCGTCGAGGATACATAGTAGCACATTTGAGATAAATAATGAATTGTTGGATTCGTCTGTATGCGTGGTGGACAACTGCTCTCTGAACATCTTCAAGGCCTTGTTGCGGTCCTGGATTTTGGACAAGGACAGCGCCTTTTCGTTCGCACTTCGGTATGCTGCATGTGCGTTCGCGACCGCGACCACCGATTGCAGGAGGATGGGGTCCTTGGATATCGCTTTCAAGTCTACGTGCGGGACGGTATTCGTAAGGTTAAAGCGCGGGAGAAGCTCCTTCTCAAAGTAGAGTATATGCTGGTCTTTGTTCTTCTGCAGAACTGGCGCTTGATATAAGGGTATCTTCTGCCCCGCGAGCCGTCCTCTGGAAGCAACGCAGTCGGTCCATCGCAGTCTGACTTTGCCGTAGTCGCAGCGGCGGCCAATCTTGGTGCATTTGTCGCAGGTGGGGAGCTTCAGATCGCAGATTACCCTGCGCTCTTTGCATCCCCAACACGATCCTTCGACGGTGCGGACCCGTGGCGGCATTGCTTTGCTGGAGACATGAGAAGTGCGATGTCTTGGCGAGCGCGAACTTGATTTCTGATATGGAGTTTCCAGTATGCCGGGGGGATGGGAATGAAGAAAAAGAAAACAGGGGAAGAATCGAGAAGGCTGCCACCCTTGGAAGCAACTTTGGTGATGCTAGGAGCTTATCTCGGCCTTCCCGCCTCTTGATACGGAGTAGCACCAAGAAACCGCCCAGCATTCGCTGCGTACATACCCCCACGTGCACGTGACCAGAATGAAATTTGATCAATGGTTGCACGCGGGGCTCTTACTCGGCTCCGAGCTCCCAACCTCCTTTTCGATGGAAGCCAATCAATGATAATAACATCGCCCCTGAGTAAGGAACCTCTTACCAGTACCGCTGAGTAAGGTAAAGCGGTGTCGTCCCCACGCGCGGAATTCTCGTATACATATCCACCTTCCTTCAACGAACAAGTGCGTTTCAAAACTTCCAAACGCGCGTTAAATCGGGCGACATCGTGAAATCTGATGTTTAATGTGGCTACGGGATCTCTAGAGTCTCGGAGCACGGACGCCTAGTACTTCGGATCCACCCGGACGGCATACAAGTATAAGACCGGGGTAATCTGTAGTCGGCCCGGTGGAAGGGAAAATCGAAGGTCGGAGAACGTGCGGAAGGGATATTATCGTCTCCCTTGTTCCTGACAGCTCAGTCGGTGAAGTGAGGCTTATGGCTCAGAAGCCGTGTGGGTAAATTGATTTGTTGGCCCAGTATTTGCATCGATCTCATTGCCACCACCACATCATCGCTTACTTCTCGCACTTGCCTTACTTGGACAACACCATCAGATTTTTCTTTCCAAATGTGCCCTCCTTGTTCATTCCATCCTCTCAAGTTTGATATTCTGGAAGTCTCAAAGGCTGTTATTCCTTCCCGCTTGCCTCCTGCAGCAACAGAGTCATGCAACCCACGTGGCGATTGGGAGCTAAGAATGTGGTTCGATTCAGACCGAAGATCAGACAAGAAGGACCGAAACATCGTTTGATGTGTATCTTCCCCAATACAGTAGAAGGCGAATTGGGTGTCGCTAGTTTTTTAGTTAATTATTTAAGCGGGATCCATTTCTAGACACTTGTAGCTGTGCACCCCTGCCCAGTTGTACTTCAAAGGTACCACTGCTGATTGTCATCGCAGAGTGGAGCCAATTCTTGCCCATTCTACGCCTCATGCTCAGGTTTACAAGTAAGTTACACAGTCTGATGACTTTGCACTACAGTAATGGTCCGTGCACGAATGCTTCCAGTGGCGGCTGGCCGCCTTGCGGGGCGCTTGCGCCGAAGGCCTCGCATATTGACACTCAATTTTACACAAGAGACACTATTTGCACTCATCGATATCGGCCTAAATGGGACGTCTTGAAGACTTCTTTAGAGTCGGGAGGAGCGCTCCGCCCCGTGCTGATCGACTGGTAGGCGATCAGCGCACGAGCAGTGATGCAGCCTCATCTGCCCTACGATCTCCACCTGATTCAGACCCACCTAACCCCACAACGTCTGATCTTTCGCCCCCGTTTCCAGACGGCATCAAAGTGTGGCACGACTGTCCTGATGCTACGATCGACATCTGTTTTGTCCACGGCCTCACAGGGAATCGAGACAGCACATGGACAGCCTCAAAACAGTCTACGCCATGGCCGACCATGCTCCTGCCGCCCAAGCTTTCCCGTGCCCGCTTGCTCACATGGGGATACGACGCCTACGTTGTGCAAGCCTCCGTCGCATCGAAGAACCGGCTGACCGACCATGCCATGAACCTCCTCATCGATCTAACGAACGACCGAGCCTCCTGTGACGCGTCCGGCCGTCCGCTTATTTTCGTCGCGCACAGCCTCGGCGGCCTTGTCTGCAAGGAAGCTATTCTGTTGTCGCGTAACAATCCCGAACCCCATCTTTGCCATGTTTTCGAGCACATGACCGGGATCATATTTATGGGTACACCACATCGAGGATCATGGATGGCGGACTGGATGAAGATTCCGGCTTCGGGCTTGGGAGTCTTGAAGTCGACAAACAAGTCACTGCTACAAGTCCTAGGGACGGACAACCAACTACTTGAGTCGATCCAAGTCAGATTTTGGTCGATGGTTCGAGGACGGCGGGAGAGCGGTAGACGGCTGGAGATCACATGTTTCTTCGAAGAGCTGCCACTACCGGTGGTTGGCCAAGTCGTTTCCAAGGAGTCGGCAACGATCGAAGGCTACACGTCGGTCAGTGTGCACGCTAACCACAGGGACATGGTTAAGTTCAGGATGGAGAACGATAACGGCTTTAAACGGCTGGTCGGAGACCTGATGAGGTGGGTCCCTTCGTTGTCTACAGGTGCGTAGAACTTGATGAGATCTGAGTACATTCCAGATCTAACGAGGTTGGAAGGTCAGGTTATGCCAGAGAGCAAAGAAGTTCTGGCGGCAGGGATAGACGGAGCTTATAGTAGTGAGTACAGCTAGGATATAATCTCTTATCCTCCCCTACCATCGCTGATGAATACATTAGATGCGATCTACCGACCATGTTACTATTTGCCATTCCGAAAGAATCGACAGTTTGTCGGACGAGCCACTATACTCGAGGCACTCGAGAAGAAACTATTCATTGAACAGAGCGAAACGGTGGCACTCGTTGGTCTGGGCGGTGTTGGAAAGACCCAGGTGGCATTGCAGTTTGCGTATTCGGTTAAGGCGAACAAACAAGAATATTCGATCTTCTGGGTGGCAGCACTGAGTGAAGCGAGTTTTGAGAAGGCGTATGCAGAATTGGCTCACGAGCTTGGCGTAAAGAAAAGTAAAGAGGACGAAGATGTTAAGGATCTGGTTCGCTGTCACCTCCGTTCGGAAAAGCTGGAAAGTGGCTTCTCATTGTAGACAACGCGGATGATATAGAGGTGGTGATGGGATTGAATGAGAAGCACGGCATATATCGGTATCTTCCCGAGAGCGAGAGTGGTCGGGTGGTATTTACGACGCGATCGAGAGAAGTGGCGGTGGCGGTGGCCAGGAGCGATATTATTGATCTGTGAGAGATGAGCCAAGAAGAGGCAACAGCCTTCATGGAGACGTCGCTGACTAGGAAGGAACTGCTTCAGGATGAGTCAACAACTGTAGAACTCCTTCGGGAACTTACGTATCTTCCACTAGCTATTGCTCAGGCGGTGGCATACCTTAACCAGAACCAAATCTCTGTTCGAAAATACCTGGAACTGGTGCGGGGAACGGAGCAGAGCAAGGTGAGCCTAATGAGCCGAGAGTTCCACGACCGGACGCGGTACGAAGGTTCGCAAAACGCGGTGGCGACGACATGGCTTGTGTCATTTGCTCAGATTCAAAGATCTGATAAGGCTGCAGCGTCCATATTAGGCCTTGTATCGTGTATCGAACCGAAAGCGATCCCGCGGTCGATTCTGCCGGTGGTAGAGCCAGAGGAAGTAATGGAGCATGCGATTGGGACTCTCCGGGGGTATGCTTTCTTGTCGCAACGAGGAGATGAAGAGATGTTCGATATGCACAGTCTCGTGCATGTGGCGACGCGGGTATGGCTGGAAAGCGAAGGGCTTTTAGAACAGACGACGATAGATGCGATACGTCATATTGAGAAGGCATTCCCCCTTAGTGATCGGACGAGTCGTGAAAAATGGAGAGGGTACGTACCCCACGGACTTCGGGTACTAAATAGAAGTAGCTGGTGTCAAATAGCGGAGAGGTACGATCTGTTTATGACAGTTGGATTGTGTTTAGATCTGGATAGACGATTTAAGGAAGCAATAAGATGTTTCGAAGCGACGAGCGAATGGAGGAGGGAGCATTTTACTGAAGATAACCACTCTCGATTATCATCGGAGCATGCACTCGCAAGCGCATACCTGGACGACAGACGGATTAAGGAGGCGATTGAGATCATTGAGCATGTGGTGGCGGTAGAGAAGAGGACGCTAGCGGACGAGGACTATGATCGACTGACGTCGGAGCACGAACTCGCAAGGGCGTACCTGGACGATGAAATGGTAGAAGAAGCAATCCAGCTACTTGAGCATATAGTGGCCGTGGAGGAGGACCTATTCAAAGAAGACAATCCTGATCGACTTGTGTCGCTAGACTTGCTTACGGATGCGTATGCGAGATTAGAATCTGGTTCTGGACCCGATTAAAGTGTATAGTGGCTAGGCAGTAAGCTTCTTTTTACTATATAGCAATAAATCCCGGTAATAAATCATAATATTTATTTAAGCGAGTACTCCACAGTAGCTCAAAATGGCGTAAGATCTTATTATACCGTTAGTATGTACAGTAATATACTATACGCCTCACGCTCAAGTTTATAAGTACACAGTCTGATGACTTTGCACTAGAAAAAAACCTCTTATATAAAACCATCGCCGCATTCGTTCTCAGGATGTTCTTTTTCTTTGGGCAGTTAGGGTCCTTACAGGCCAATAGCAACTGAATCATGCATAGCGGTGCATATGATGGCGGTGAATAGCGTTGCGTTAGCGAAGCCAGTAATAACTGGCCATCCCCCATCCGATGAATGGCACATCAATTGCACTATACTGTACATCTCGTTCTCATTGGCATTCCGATTAAGATGTTTGGAGATATTATTTTGTGGTTTTGGCCATGTCACATAATTAGCAAACAGAGGGACTCCTAGGGAAGCCCATAGAATACCGAGGGGCCACGTGTCCTCTCTGCATAGGCAACGAACTTGCCCTCTTGCCTCGATATTTGTCAATTCGGAAGGCATGCTATGATGGAAAACATCACCTTTGACGGCGATCCTTTAAATTATGGAACTCCCGAGGTTCCGACTTCTTGCTTGATATAACTACACTCTTTTGCAACCGAGTATATGCACTAACTAGTACATGTGGTGATCCAGGAGGCGTGGGTGGCGACCGATCAGGAGAAGAGGCAATCGAAACATCGATCGCAGCTTCCTCATAAGGATGAATGCATTATTTGTGGGAAGTTCTGACTCGTACCTACCTGGTGGCGTGCAGTATCACTGTGTTTCCCGTCTGACCATCGCCACTCCCACGTTGTGATTGAAGGGTTGCCGACGTTAAGAGTCTTCGGTGGAGTTGGAGAAACACCAATCCCCGCAAATTCAGATCATCTACACATCTCTCGAACCGGTGTTGTCATCTTTTCATTAACGTTTGAAGCTCACCTTCCTTAAATCGCATCTTCAGATTTTCCTCTGTGTGGCCTGCCCACGCAGCACAAACATTGCACTTTTCAGCACTTCTATCAAATTTGATGTCCGAGGTCTTTTATCTAAATGACCCTCCTTACATCGCTAGCCGCTTTAATTCTCATACTCGTGCTTACTCTTTTACCGCTTTCAAATGGCATCTGACCGTATTTAGATAGAGGTGGCAAAATAATAGGCACGTGTGCTAGATCGAAAGGGGCTATCTTGCACGAGAGATAAGAGAACGAAAGGGACTGTCTATATAGTAGAGGCCGTCATCTCCTCATCGCCACAACCATGTTGCAGCATTATCGAACGGTCAGCCCCTATTTCGAGGCTTGACCTTCACTTTGCATCAGCTAGCCCAAGCTGAGCTTGGGACAATCACAATCATAACCGCAAAATTTAAAATGAAACTTCTCTTGTCTGTCACCAGATATCAAATATTAGAAGAATAACGCAAGATTGTGAGGACAGAGTCACAATATGAATAACAAGGGATAGGATGAGTGAGTTTTTCACTTTCGATTCGGCAGAACTCAGTACAGACTCTCAAACCCCGAGCTCTCCGGTTCTTTCTCCTCTACTCCTTTCCAAGCCTCTTTTCCCTTGTCTCGATTCCCTTTTCGACGTTCTCTTCTACAAATCCGTAATAACCAAAGAGAAGAGAACAGTCGTCTTTTCAAAACGCTTCTCGTGCTCAAGTCTCAATTCTTTCAATGCTGCCGACAGCTTTGCCATTTTCTGTGCATGATACCTGCTTGGTGTTTCAAAAGCTTCCAAGGTAAGATAAAATCGTCCCATCTTTCTGGCCAGGACGCTGCCACGAAAGGGGTTGAGTCAATGAAGAGACTGGGTGGTGAGATTGAGAAACAGCCCGGGGCTGAAGCGATTGTTTGTATGGATGAGGTTGAACCGTCGACGAATGCACGAGTCATCTGAACAGCAGCGACTTTCATTATGTGTTCATCGACCTCATGGCCGGACACTACGATCCGCAAGTTTCTTCATACATGGACAGCCAATTCCTTCTCGTCGGCTGTCTTGGGATTTGATTTTTAGCCTATGATGTAACGTCGTCGAGGGCGTCTTCGAGGCTTGAGTTTCCGAAGATGATGTAAAAAGCTTCGAAGCCAGTTGAAGACTGTCGTTGTTGTGAGGTGTTCGAGAATGCTATGTGTGAGACTATGATATTTTAGAGAAATTTAGGAGACAAAGAGGTCTTGATATAGAATTATTCGGACACTAAAAAGGTAATTTAGAATGGGTATGATATTGTAGTTCTGAGTATCGTGCTATTCGCCTCGCGAGCAAACAATTCAGCTCTTAAATTTGGCCGCTGATATTGTATAATTTTGGGTGCGCTCACAATAGTAAGGTAGGTGAGTGTTGGAAATCATAAAGCGGTTGTGAGTAGTCGGTGGGAGGATAGGATATGATTTGATGGAAAATAATTGAGCAAAAGCTTGGTCACGAGTGGCAGAATGAAAGTTTCGAACTTGGCGGTGAATGAAAATAGTCGGCAGAAATGCTTTGCCGATTCTTTCACTGAAGAGGAAGAGAATCGAAAGCTGTAAAGCGGTAAGAGGGACGAAGAATGATGAACATCGTGGCAGAAAATTATATTCTCAATATTTGTAAATAAATTTTTCATTAATCGTAATGTGGTGTCGACCCAGGGTAGACTCCGCGAAGTCAGCATCTCTGTCTCTCCCTTCCATCGAGACTAGTAAATGTGTGGAACGAACTGCGTCCAATTGACAGTGGCGTACGCGCTTGCTGGTAAGGACCGCAGCTGAATGATGTCCGCGACGAAAATGTACGTTCGAGCATGGCAGTAGAATACCCCAACGATATAGATAGGTAGGATGGCGACTAGAGTGACTCTCAATGCTGGATCCTGAGTCGCGGAGTTGTTTCTGAAGCAATCTGCTACCGATCTTGCCTTCGAAACGAACCTTCCGCGTTTGGTGACCTTCTCTTCGCTTGAGCTTTCCGACCGCCGAGGCCTCGGGTGCTTCCTCTCAAAATACCGTCGAATGGCCGGGTACAGCGTGAAGCCGAACTCGGTGACTGACCAATATGCTACCAAAGTTCCCAGCATTGTCAAACTTGCAGCACGCCAAAGTATCAATTCTGTGTGAGTGGGGAAATCGTAGTTCCAACCCGCGACAAAAATGCTAGTGTAGACAGCTGACATGCCCAGAAAGACGTAGTTCATTAGTCCCGGAAGCTCCAAGAACGTTGTGTTCTCGAACCGATCGACAGGTCGTTTCTGAGGGCTGAAAACGATTCCCAAGCATCGAAGAATGTTGATCCAATTTGACCAATATAGGGACCAGGGCCATTCCTTGCGGCTCACGAAATCCAGAGGCGTACGCATGTACGGCACAGAAGCTTGCTCTCCAGCATCATCGAGTATTTCATCCATGCTCCTATCACTTGTAATGATTTCCGCCATTATCACATCTGCAGGCTTGTAAATCCAACACAATGTCGTCCCAACACTACATACGATAAACGCCGCCGTTGTCAATTCTCCGCAAGTTATTGCAAGGTGTTGTGCAGCACGGCCAACCATGTTGATGAGGAACCAAATGATCTGGCAGATGGTGAGGATTCGAAGAAGGGTGTCCACTTTGTTCTTATCCCTGATTTCTTTCCTTGTGATTTTCGGGAGGTCTATATGCTTTCGGGTCACAAGGTAATGGACCTGTTTTGCATCTATCGGGAAAGCGTCCCTGACGTCCGCGCCCCGTGTCTGAAGTAGAAACCCGCCCATATCTGCATAGAATGCATGTGTCAACGTCCAATTTGTGGACCATTCTTTGTTCCCAGATGCCTCTCCAGATGTGCGAAACTCCTTGACTGAACGATGTGCCGACACCCACTGTCCAAGGGCAAGCTGGAATATGAATTCCGGGCCGAGAAAAGCAAGAGCAGTCAAATAGATCTTGCGGCGGAACACCTTGACGTCTGAGTCTCCAGTAGAAGGTACGTTAAGGCAAAGAACCGACCAAGAGCAAAGGAACATTGTGACGCCACAGCTCCAGAAAATGTCGATTGTCCCCCGTCCAGCGGGCTGTGATGTCCATCCTTGCTTAGCATCAAACCCAGCGGCTCGACTCGTCAGAGAGCTCATGCCGTCTGTGGTATGGGAAAGCGGCGTAGATTTGACACAGACAAACGAGAGAAGTATAACGAGAATCAACGACGAAAATGCCATTGCCAAAGGCTAAAATTTAGAGTCCATGAAAGTCATGATGGGCGGGTATCAATCAAGTGCCCGCCCTTATATTATCTATTTAGATCTCGACCACGATAACTGAACAGTTACACTGCATGTTGGTGTTTCAACGAGGTACTGGTAGGCGCCGGGCTTCCAATCCGGGCTCCTGACGCAGTGGGGAAACGAAATGACATGGAGTACCTTCCGTATGCGGAATAGCCATTTTCAAGTTCCCATACCTCCCAGATTTTCCGGCAACAGAACTAACTGTTCAGAACTATGACTTAGAGAAGGGTTTGTACACAAAAAGGAGAATAGATATGAGGGCATAACGAGTCTGAATTTTCGAGTTATTTGTCCCTTTGCCTTGCGGTTGAATTAGCAAAAGCGCAAATTTTATTCGCTTACTGTAAGAGCCTAAATTTAGCGGAGCGACCCGCCAACCCGCCAACCCGCCTCTAACCCGAGCTGTCAAACTCTAGACGAGATGATTCCCCCTTTCCTTGGTCGAACATAAAACAACTTAACAAGGCCTTGGTCCACCATTGCAGCTTTGCACCTGCGGCCTCAGCATCCATCCCGCAGATTGCTCACCGTAAAGCTCGCCCACGATATTCTCTACAATGGCTTCTGAGCATGAGCCACTGATAAATCCGAACCCCCCCCTCCAACGCTACTATGCATCCCTCGAATCCCGAATCGGCTACCGCTTTGTATTAGGCGGCACAAAACATTTTGGATATTACCATGCCGACACATACTGGCCCTTTCCCATTACCGCCGCTCTCAGAGCGATGGAAGACCACCTTTTCGACACACTCGGGTTAGAAAAGGGAGCGCAGGTGCTCGATGCCGGCTGTGGATACGGGCACGTTGCAATTCATCTCGCTCAAAAAGGGTTGCGGATGAAAGGAATCGATGTGATCGATCGACATATGGTGAGAGCTCGGCGGAACATAAAGGCGGCTGGTCTTGAGAGCGCTGTTTCCGTCCAAAAGATGGACTACCATCACCTGGACGGCTTCGCCAATGAGACATTTGATGGCGTATACACGATGGAGACATTCGTCCATGCGACGGACCCGGAAGCAGCATTGGCAGAATTCTACCACGTGCTTAAGCCTGGCGGGATGCTTGCTCTCTACGAATACGATCATAGCAACCTCAATTCTGCGCCCAAAGATCTGAAAGACTCGATGGAGCAAATCAACAAATATGCAGCTATGCCTGCTCACAACATGTTCGATAAGGGTGTTTTAGAAAGGATGCTGGCAGACACCGGATTCGTTGATATATCTGTGGAGGATCTCACGATCAATGTTATACCTATGTTACGACTTTTCTTCGTTCTTGCATATATTCCATTTTTGATATTTAAATTTCTCGGTATAGAGTCTTGGTTTGTAAATACTGTAGCTGGAGTCGAGGGGTATCGTGGAAGGGAATTTTGCAGATATGTTGCGGTGTCTGCAAGAAAACCGCAAGGCAGTCCAAGTAATCTTGCCAGTGTTCGAAGGAAAAAAGTTGAGTAAGTTACCATAGCAATTGCGTCAATACCTTGGATGCTTGTTCTGTAGAAATAATTCTGTTGGTACCTGTTGACAAGATTCTGGTCGTTCAAAGCGGCTTACATATCTGCGTCTATGTCCGATTTTTGCCGTTTTGCGAGTATGCTTTGTTAGATCTGCCATCAGTTTGGGTATCTCTTCAACTTTTGATCATTTTCACCAGTTTAATTTTGCCGTTGTATTCATTGTGCCATTGTAGTTCTGCCATAAGTTCGCCTCGCCGTGGTCATTCTGCGATCCTCGACAAGTGGCTTAAATATAAATAGCAAGAGTATCACTTATGGGTAAAGCATTTCCCGTATGAGGTCCTTGGATGCACTGCTTATTAGTATATACTTCAGACTTACTGAAGAGAGTATTAAGCCGCCAGTAGAGCACGATCGCGATTCGCGACTCAAGCAAAGAGCAGCGACGAGCAGCGCTGATCTTCGAGCACTTGAACACTATGGGATCCAGTGGGACATTGAATACACGCGTGGTCAGGGCTCTGATGTAGTTACCATTCGCGAAACTACTGATCAACAAACGCTTGAGAACTATGAGATGGATATGATCGGAGGGACTAGTGTTATGGCGGTCATGTGACCTAGCCTGCCTAGTGCGCCCGCCCTGTAGCTAGATCTCTTAGAGGCTCTCCTCCTTCTTTCCTCTTCTCTCTTTTGACGTACCAATACTGAAGACCACTGCATCGTCACTCCTCTTGTGTCGCCATTGCCAGGGACCCTGTTTGTGACCGTAGTGCCTTACATTATAACTAGCGCGATGCTGAAGATCTCCTCGGCACTCAGGTTAACGACGCAATCGTCACCATATTTTACCTTGCCAGTCGGGACAGTTGTCGATAGACTACTCCTGGATTGGACAACTTTAAACCCACAGCGTCTTGTCATATCGGAGAAGTCTCCACTCAAGTTTTTGATTCGAATGCTTTCGATGCCAGTGAGGACGAAGCAGATAATGAGGAAGGGCAGGGTCTTCGGGGCTTGGTGCTCCAAAACAGGAGGAAGGCGATATCTTTGGTTCACATGATAATATCGAAGACACCAAAAAAGACGACTTCCATCTCTTCCGCGAACAGAGATTCTATCCCAGAATGATTTCGTTCTCGAGGACAATGCGGTAGCACTCTTAGAGAAGATGAGAGATCTGTTCTGCGTGTGAAGATGGGAGCTTATGTAAGTCGTGATCTTATCCGATTTCCAGAGTATTTATATGTCCCGCTAGGTTCGCGAGCCTAACGAAGATGCATGTATGAGAGGCAAGGATTATGAAAAAGCCAAGCAACTAGCTGCTGCAGAATTGGAAAGAGCTCAGGAGAAAGTCGGGCAGACATTTGAAGATCTGAAAGTTGAACGTGTCAGAAGGCAAGAGCTAGAGCAACAGCTTGAGGCTGAAGATGATGCATTCAAATTGTATACGGAAACGATACAGCTGCGGGCAAAGATGTAAGAACCTACGAGAATGGATTACGGAAGGTTACCGAGGATGCACTGAAATATGAAGAAAGCTTGAAGTCAATGAAGCGTTATTATGAAGTTATGATTGAGAAACTGGTGTCGGCGACAACCACATGGCGTTTCTTTGGATTATAGGCATTATTTGCAAAGCGGAAAGAATGTGAAATCTTAAGTACTTTTCATGAAATGGCTTCCTGCTCGCCCAGAAGTCCTACGATGGATGGTATAGGTCTCTTGAATGATAAAAGAAATGACTGCCCGAAGACTA
>AYLM01001316.1:0-38272 GCA_001625345.1 Cairneyella variabilis | reverse complement strand
AGATACAATAGTTTGGACAGTGTAAATGAAGATAAAAAATATAATTTATTTATTTATTTTTTTTTTTTGTTTGCTCACTGGTTGAGAAGTTTAAGGCCACGGATCACATATTTCTCTCTGATCAAGGAGGTCAAAATTGATAATGATCGGGCTAGGTCGAGCGGGTGTCGGGCGCCTTGCCGGATTGGTGTTAGGATGAATAATATATCGCAGGACCCTAAATGAACTTCAGACGAATTCCATCTCTCCTCAAAATCCATTCCTGGGATAGCAATTCTGACCTTTCCTCTGTTCTGTCATCTTAGAAACCACAGAAGAATTGCAGTGACACTTCATATCTGTATCGAACGCTCCAGCTCTTCATCACACGCAGCAAGTAAGCAATCTCACTCAGAGCTTGCGCCCACGGGTGTACACCACCCTCGTTATTGGTGGCGTGGCACAGTTGCACCCACTACAAGCGGGGCGGGGTAGCTCTGGTGGCTGCAGAAATTTATTAATTTGAGTCGATCGATTCAGCTGAGCTGTGGCTTCATTCGTTGCTCTGCCATTCGAATGTCTCACTGTGAATTGATTTCTTTCTTTTGCGCTCTGTCCTTGAGAGCGCTTGCCTGTTCGTTCTGTCTTCTGTCATTATTGTTATTTTGTTGTGCATCGTGGATTCTATTGGAAGAGATCCCTGAGAATTTGCGGCCGCTGCAAGTGCTTACCTGGTCTGACATTGGTGTGGCTGCAGCCTGAGCACAGAAGGTTATCTCAGTGCCTTATCGGATCGTGAGTGATCAAGGAAGAAGCTTTTGAAGAACGGAAAACATGGCAACGGCAACGGCAGCTCCATCAGTCTCCATGACTGTTGTACAGGCTGTAAGGATCCCTTTCCTTCCATCTGCAATATTGATTCAACCTACCATCTCAGTCAAGGCTGACAGTTAAAAAGGCTGAGCACGTCCTCGTCGAGGCAGGAACGACTGTGGTCAAAGATATCGGCGAAGCCACCGCGAGCGACCTTAAGGATATCGCAGTCAGCACTGCGAAAGAGACTGTTGCGGCAACACATGAAAAATCGAAGCATCTGAAGGAGAAAATAAAAGATGGACTCAAAGATGTTCAGAAGGAGGCAGAGAAGGGAGCTAAGGATGCCTTGGCCACCGTTGAACAACATCCGGAGCTGATCGCAGAGTGAGTACTCCTATCACCGCTGAATTTAGTTGTAGCTAATGACTTGTGATAGAGGCGCGGTAGCCGTCGCTCTCGGAGCAGCATCTCTCATCCAGCCGGAGCTGATAACTGGCGAAGTGGCAGTTATTGCCAAGATGGCCGCGGATAGTGCCAAAGACACAGTTACAAAGATTGCATCAGATGAAGGATCCAAGGTTGTCAAGGCAATTGCACAAGACGTGAAGGATGATGCCGCAAAAGAGGCCGCCAAGGCCAAGGCTGAGAAAGCTACGGCTGAAGGCGAGAAGACCGAAGTTGAAGGTGTTGTTACTGGCACCGCCGGTGCTGTTGCAAAGGAGGTCAAGATTGAGACGAAAAAGGCAGCAGGACCTACGCTATCAGACGAAAAAGCTCTAGCCGCAGCCGTCGCCCCGACAGAGGCCTCAAAAGAGAAAGTCGATATTGTACCAGAGTCCAAGGCTAGCAAACCTGCAGAAGCACCATCAGCCACCAACGGCGATCATACAGTCACTCTTGAGCTTGATCAAGCTTCATTAGAGCCTGCCGCTGGCTCTTCCAAGAGTAATGATGCCCCAAAAGAAGCTGAGTCCCCGATCGAGTTGAAAATCACTGTCGGGGCGGACGGAGAGGTCAAGGCCGTCAAGCAAGTTAAGAAAGAACATCACCTAACGAAGGAGGAGTCGGCCCCAGCTGAGGTCAAGCATGAAGCATCCGTACCGGCACCGGAATCTACCCCAAAGAGCGCACAGCTAGTGCATGTTGAAACAAAAGCCGAAACAAAAGAGGCCGTCCACGAAACCCTTGCAGCAGTCGCCCATGAAGCCCCCAAACCAGAGGAGCCAGCTCACGCCGAAGAAAATTTAGAGCCTGCAAATCACGTACTCGTTGCCGCTACCGCTGTTGCCATTGCATCTATCCCAGTTATTACTGAAAAGAAAGGAGAGATCCCAGCTCACGAGCAGTCAAAGATTGACACGGAAGAAGCTGGACAAGACATCGTTGCTCCAACCATGGAGCATGAATCGAAGGCTGGCGAGACAACGCATATTGAGAAGGAGACCAGCGAACCAACACCTGCTCCGGCCCATGAAAGCACGCCAAAAGCAACTGAGCCAGTGCACGTTGAGGAGAAAATCGAGACAAGTGGGGTAGCCCATGAGATTTCCGAGCAAGTAAAGGCCGAGGAGCTCAAGAATGAGGAACCAAAGGTCGAGGAGTCCAAGATCGAGGAGCCAGTTCACAAGAACCATGAAAATCACTCAACTGAGGTCGCGAAAGTCACTGAAGTAGCAGCAGCCACCGTCGCCGCGGCATCGATACCAGAGATTGAGTTCAAGAAAGACGGGAGCCCAGCTCACGGGGAGAGCAAAGAAGAGCTGAAGCCAGCTGTCAAGGAGCAGCAGCCGGTTGTTGAGCAGAGTAAGCCTGTCGTTGAGGAGATTAAGCCAAATGTCGAGGAGGCCCCAAAGGTTGAGGAATCCAAGCCCGTCGTCGAAGGGTCGAAAACGGTTGAGGAGCCGAAGCAATCCGTGGAGCCACATACCGAGGAGCAAAAGTCATTGATTGAGGAGAGCAAGCCGGTCGAGGCGAGCAAGCCTGTTGTTAATGAGACCCCAAAAGCCGAGGAGCCAAAGGAAGTTGAAGTCTCAATACCGTTCACTCAAGAGACAACGGTTGAGCTCAAGGCTGAGATCACAGCGCCTGAGCCAGTAGCATCCGCACAAGCACTAACCAAGGTCGAGGAGAGCAAAGACGTGAAATCCGAGGTTGTCGAGGCTCCTGCTATCCAAAGAGCTCCAGTTGAGCACAAAGACATCCCAGCACCCAGCGCAAAAGAACCCACAACTTCGACCATCCCCATCGAGGTGCCAGCAGCCGCAGGTTTTATCGCTGTCGCCGCCCAAGCCACAGCTTCGGTCACGAAGACCACCACACTAACCACACACGAGCATCCAACTGGACCCCTAAGCCCCATGGTGGCCATCACTCAAGAGAGTTTAGATCATCTCCATGCCAGTAAGTTCGCTTTCTCTCCGTGTGTGTTTGTGCGTTCAAAACTTTGCTAACGACTAGACACAACAGAGCTCGATGCTGTGCACGAATCTCTTCAGCAGATCACTAAACATCTGTCAGAAACATCTCACCACTCACACCACTCGCACCACTCTCATGCTGCGCCTGCCGTCGTTGAAAACTTAAAATCAGCTACCGGCGAAGAGATCGCCGTGGACCAACAGGTGGTTGAGGAAACACTAAAGCCTGCAGTTGAAGAGTCTTTGGTCTCAGCTCCAGCTGTGGAGGAAACACCAAAGACTACATCTGGGCTAGTTACTGAGATCCCGGCCGTCGAGGCAAGCGAGCACGCTGTGCAGGACTCCATTCCAGCCCCACTAGAACCTGCCGCTCAAGAAGAACCGCCAAAACGTCCCGCCATGGCGAAGAAGAACCGCAGTAGCATGTGGGGATCTATGGGCAAGATCCTCTGGCCTTTTGGATATGCGGCGCCAAAGGAGCCGGCGGTGGAGGTTGCGGAGGTGCCACCTACGCCTGAAGCTACTGCTTAGATTGTTTGTGTGCAGAGATTCAGGCTTGTCTGTGTGAAGTGGCGGAGTTAATCAGTGACGAATGAGATGAGGAGAGTGCGTGTTTGCGTGTTTGAGTTTTGAGATCGAGTTTGAGTTTGAGTGATACCAATCCCTGTTCATGTTCTTGCATTCGTTGCCGAGTGAGCGAGCACATATTGGGAGTTCTAGCGACATCATTGTTTTCAAATTGCCCGTTAAGCCGTTGTGTCTATTTACATACTAGATTGATGAGATGAGCTGATTACTGAGATTGTACGGATTCCGATCATAGTTTTAATGTTTGAAATTCCACTCTTAGTGAAAACTGGCCACATCTACTGCAATTATGTAAATTTGGGACACTGTTGATTCCTGCTTTACATTTTAAGGCAAGAGCGAGTAGAACGGAGTCCCATGCATCTTCCCCTTTTTTGTGGATTACGCTCGCTTAATTCCGCAAAGAAGGGGCTTCCACCGCAACGCTCCCGCTCCTTCCCGTTAGGTTTCGTTGACGCTGCAAACTAAAGTGTTTGACTAAAATTCGTTATTAATTTTGATGATGGTCCAGCTTGCATGGGAAAGCACTGCCAGCAAACCATGCCTCGGTTTTCAAGGCCTCGTCGTGCAAACCACAACACAAAACCGATATTTTATCGCTCTCTGTTAAGCAAACTTCTGGTGTTTCAAGACTATTGGATTTTTGAAACGAATGAATGACAATTACTCCCCTGATGAAAAATTATAGCTTTCTCGGGGTATATATAGGTTTTGTTCTCGCCTTCGTTCTCACTGGAGCAGACTCATCTCTCAAGTATTTCTAATTTCCAATATATGGAACTTATGAGAGGTATATCTATACCAAATTACCACATGAATTTTTTCAGCTGCTTCAATTCACAGTCAATAGACGCATATATGTCCTGAGCGTTTGAGGGGCAATATCTTCTCACTGGGTTTTTACACTCAGGACCATCTGCGCCCAACAACTCACCCTTCCCTTTACATGCATGAGGGTTTATTTTGTCCTTGTAATGGAAATACTCGGTCTTCTGTACGTCAGCGTGCTTACTTATCGGTAAGAATACTCTCTTTCTAATGACCTCTCTCTGCATGACTACAACCATGCAGAAAGTCAGACACAACCGTGCTAGAGCAAGCCTCCTCCACGTCAGCCGCTGAACAACTAAGTTTTACTTACACAAGCTCGACTCTATGCCACCCCTAATCATTTACAGATATATGGAGGTAGAATGAAAGAGCTCATCGTCGAATCAAGGCGATGATCTCACAGTCTGGCAGGTCCACAAGGAACTACTTTGTCATCTGATCCCGTCGCTCGAGAGAATTGTGGAGATTTACAACCTCTATGATCAATCGAAGGGTCTTATTAACTTACTTTCACCCTTGATAGATGACATACAATGAGCTCCCAACTCAGGAGGTGCACAACGAGCATCATACAACAAGACACAACATATAATCGCTCAAATGAGTTGGGGATACCTTCCGGTACGGCTTCATCTAGATAGACTCTGCTAGGTCCATTACCTATAACATTCAGATCAAAGTCATAAAGAACGTGAAAATCCATCCTCCAGAAAGATGGCAGCGGGCACCTTTACAAGAGTCGTCAGATACCAGCACCCGAGAGTCCGCGACCCATGAAAACATTCGGTCCGCACTGCGTCGACTCGGCGTCTCCACTGGGAGTATAACAACCGCGACTTCGAGAAGGACGACATGAAAAACATGGTACGCTATCTCTTCGACGGCTCCCGCTGGGAGCCGTCGATGAAAGGAGAAGTCCAGGTCGGGGATGTCAATTGGAAGAGCCCAGGCGCCATCACCCACCCCTACACGCATCCATTCCCGAGCCAGGACCGTTCAGGCGACTGGGAGGACTTGAACAAAGTTTAGCCCCACTGTCCAGGAACCTGCTGCTACTATTCTGCAGGAAAAAATTGGGACAATCATCCCAGGTGTACCTGAACACATCCTACAGCTTTATCGCCGCAATGGCAGAGTTAGTGGCGAATCAAGAGACGGCAGACCTGCTGCTGATGATAAATCTGTTGCTGATGGTGAGTCTGAGCAACAATGCGGACTCGAGCCACTTGGAGATTGGAATTACAGACGAAGCTTCTGTGGTTGAGTTTAGGCTCCAAGGGTGGTTCTGGCCTACCAATCCATATGCCATTTGCCTACACCAAGCGCAGCAAGGTCTATCACAATGGCCAACCCCATCGCCGTGGTCATCTACTTTAACATGGGTTCCAATGCAGCCCCGGGCATGGACTAACAATACTATCTGTACCAGACCTGAACAGGACAGAATTTACGGGCTTGCTGCAAGGTAGCCCTCCTGGTCCTCAGTCAAAGGTCCGAGCAGACAGAAGGGATCAAAGAACAAGGCGTATGGACCAGTACCGGCAACCCAGCGACGAACAACAGGATCCACTTCTTCCGCTGCTGCTGAAAATATTCCTTTGACCACACTGCTCGTGCTTGCCGAGGATCTCATGGGATGTCTCTCAGATTCTCAGCAATGGACTCTTCGTCTGGTTCACAACATGTGAAGGAAGCACTGGCCTCGCCGTATTGGAAGAATTGGAAAGATGCTATTGATGATTAGATGAGCTGAGGAGAGACAGAAGACAGGAAACAAGAGAACACCAGAAATCAAGAACATTGAAGAGAGCAATCATGGATCTCCAAACGCCAACGCTGTATTCTGCTTTTACTGAGTGAGAAATCTAATGCAGCCTCCTATCCTATGTGTGACCCGAACAGAACATACAAATACACCACGTCAAGTCCTCTCTCATCCCTCAAGCAGCATTCTACAAACCCCCTTCCTTTCCCACGCCATCAACTTACTCAATACACGCACAATCCACATTGCTCCCACCCAGCCTCCAGCCTTTGTCTAATCTCGGGCAACCCCAAGCGATTTCAGCATTGGAGCATTGAAGTAAAATCCCCCACAACCTCTCAACCGTAAACCCCAGCCACGGCCTCTCCAAGCTATCATTCTCTCCATACACGCCCCCAACCTTCCATCCACCATTTCCCGCTCCACTCCACGTGGCTCCCGCCCACCTCCCAACCCTCTCCTCACCAGGCAGCATTTTCGGCAGTTTATCAGGATTATGCGCCCATGCGTTAGGTAAATCTTCATTCATCAACGCATCGTATAGCATCTCATACACATCTCTTTTCACGCCTCTAATCCTCGCAGCGGAAACCGCGAATGAGTTCCCATATGTTAAGAGCACTGACTCGCAATTTTGGAATCCGGGCCGTGAGGCGCCGAACATGGAGGGTACGAGATGGAACGAGTCTTCCCAGCCGGTGGAATCGAAACACTGTCCGCAAAAACATGCTTCGCTCTCACCTAAGTTGAGGAAGCCAGTTTTGGGTAAAGCGTCAGGTAAGGGGAAGCCAGCTGCTACGAAATTATCGGACAGGCGTTTCTGGAGGTAAGGTAGGTTGTGGGGTGTGAGGTAGGAGGTGCTGAGGAAGAGCATTTGCACGGGCATGAAGGCCCAGGCGTATAATATGTGGTGCAGGATGGTGGCTGCGGGGCCGCCGACATTTCTGAGCGTTTGAACATTAAGCGAGCCTTGGAATCCAGAGCCTTCAAGTATCTGAGAAGTGAGCTCAGAGGTGGCGTTTAAATTAGGGTCTTTTGTGTAGACAGTGATCTTGGGCCCGAAATTGCCAATGTAGGGGTGTGTGCCGAAGGTGGCGATGAGCGCGGTGATGGCTTCGAGGGGGTCGCCGGGTGTGTGGGCGATTACTATGTCAAAAGATCTCAGCTCAGGAGGTCGATACAAGGTGTCGATGTTGAGGGTTGCGGGACCAAGCCAGGTCTTCAAATCCCTATGATACGCAACAGTGTCGACCCAGTACATTGTATTCGTGGCGAGCAGCACAGAGAAAATGAATGTCGTGCCGACGAGCACACCAGAGAACTGCCAAGGCTCGGAGTGGATGGCCATTGGTCTGCGGCGGAAGATCCGAGCGATGAAACTGAAGAAGCGAGGAGGGTAGTAGCCGATGTGCTTGGGGCCGACGCAGGTGATATAGATGAGGACGAAGGCGAAGACTTGGAACCAGTCGAGGAAGTTGCGTTCTGTGCCCATGACTCCTATGATGAAGATCCAGAAGCCAGACTGGAGGGTGCTGATTATGGCTTCTTTGGCGCTGGCGCTGGGTTCTTCCAGTGCGCCGCCGATGTGTTCTTGTGAGATGAAGGGGTATGCGGAGTTGAGCGAGTTGTTGAAGAGGATGTGCATGATGACCCCGGGGCCGAGATTGATCAGTCGGTAGACCAAGCCCCATGATTTCGCGATGTGAGACGCTGCAACGACATTCTCATATTTCGATGTAGCAAAGCCGGCCAAGATCAATGCCGGGAGGGCTGAGAGTAAATAGAAATGTAAAGGCGACTCCCATGTCTGAGTTCCTTTATATTCAATCTTTGGCCCGATTTTCGAAAAAACTTTGGAAAGACTGAGCAATGCAAATGCACCAATCGCCAATAGCAGGGCCTCAGCATTCAGTCTGTAGTCTTCGTAGATGACGAGCCAGAAGCAGCCGGTCACGAGTAGGATGCGGTAGAAATTCCAGAAGTCCCAGTTTAGTCCTCTGGGAAGGAGTTGACAGACGTATGCGAGGCGGAAGAGCCAGCTGTCAAAGACGTATGTGAAGATCTACTCTTATGTTAGTCATGCTTTGACATGGAGGGATGGTACTTACCGGTAACATTGCCAAAATTGGCAAGTTGGAGTAAAGCAGCAAGGCTCTCGCTCCACATAACATAGCCACGGCCGATATGCTCGACGAAGCCAGTATCCTGAAACAAATAAAGGCTCTTTCAAATAGCGTGTATCTCTCGTCTTCTGCTTTCTGTTTCGGTTTTCTAAAATTTCTCAGCCGCACCACTAGTACCGTGACCGCGACAGAGATGTAGGCTCCAAGCTGTAGTAGTAGCACATAATAAAATGCTATCCATCATTAGTACTTCATCCATCATGTCCTCACCCCAAAAGTCGAATTGGAAGCTCAGAGCATGCGCTCAGATGCCACTTACGATAAGCTGTGAAAAGTATCAGCATGTGTTTCACATCCCATCACCCAAACCCAAAGAGATCAACAAAACAAACATTTCATCCCATCTCACACCCATCAGACATAAAAAAAAAGATAGACTCACGAAAACCACCCCTCAAAATCCTCCTCCCAGCCAGCGTACTCGTAACCATGAGCACCACCCATACGTTCCCCCTTATCCCTCTCCTGAGTCCTTTCCCAGCATCCATTCCTTCTTCTTCGCTGTCAAACTCATGCTCCGGTAACAGCGTCTCGTCATCCTCATTCATCTCATTTGAGTGAGTTTTCGGCCACACTCCTTCTTCGCCGATATCTCCAGATTCTTCTTCCATCGCCATCACGGGTATCGATTCTGGAGCTACCCCTTGGCTTGTGCGGCTCAGGAGGCGCTGAGGCCAGAAACGCGACATCGTGAATCAACTCACTCCCAACAAAATATCAATGATCAATGAATGAAGAGAAGAGAGTATCGAGCCTTCGCATCCCGTCAAGGTGCAGCCTTGATGTTGATGCTGCCGTCGAAATAATCTCAGCTCAGCTCACTCAGGTACGTGAAGCGAAGAAGCCAAGTGTTGCGGGCCGCGAGGCTGAAGACCCCTGTACTCAACCCCAGTTCAGCACACCAACCGCTTTGGGACGTCTCAAGTTGGTGGCCAATCCTGGGCGTTTTAGACGCCAGACGGAAGGGAGGTAGCCTAATTGGATAGAAAAGATGTTTTGCGAAGGCGATCTGACAGTCGGGGTCCATTGAGGAGCTCCAGGCTTGGTGATCTTACGAATGGGGATTTTCGGGTTGGTATTTGATGGTACGGCGGACTGTGCGATGCTTGTCGAACGCGTCACTCGCATGCGAGATTATTATTGGGGACGAGAAAAGCTTCTTCGGATTCTGCACGAGTGAATGCGACTGGAATGTTGATGATAGCGATGAAGACATCGTAGTAGAATGGCACATAATGTCAATGGTACTCATCAATTACAGTGTAATCCTCTTCAATTACTCAAACACATCGAAGAATCTACTCTCCATATCTCTTTAGATCCCTCAACATGACGCCCATCTGCATGTCGCCACCAGAAATACTCATACAGCATGCATCCATTTTCCATCCGTCCAACTTTAAATATTCAAACGCCTTCAGATGCAGTTCGATCCACTCAAATCCACCCAGTACTCCCACAAAATCGCACAAATAGACAATTCGCTCTCCCTATACGCCATCCAATGCAACTAATATGCAGCAATTGCTTCACCCCAATAGCTGCCTTGCCGTTTCTTTAATTTTATAAGCGGTGAGTGCAGATTCAGACACAAGTCCACTCCGCAAAAACACACCACCTGGCACTCCGATCCGCCAGCACCAATCCTCTCCACAACCCCTTCTCACCAACCTTAATAATCGTCTCCCAGGTGCCACCATCGCCTCTCTCCAACGACTGGCTCGTACTCTGAGTCCTCTCTTCTCTCCTCATAAGTCTCAGGATCTTGCCTCCTGGTGCCTGGATCGCTAATTTGGCTGGCTTCCGAGAGGAATAGGTACTGTTGTTTGTAGTGCTAGGATTAGAGCCCGAAGCATTGGATGCTGTTATTGAGAGCGCTGAGCTGGGACGCGCGAACGGGACGGGTGATGTACCGCCAGGGTTCGGAGATGCGGATGCGAGAGATGAGGGATGTTGGCGGATAGCGAAGACGTATGTGTTGTTCAGCGCAAGCTTCTGGCACTGCGGCTGCGCAACGTAGATATCGTGACGCTGGGCATGCGGTGTAGGATGTCGAGTCACAAACTCATATGGGGGGTTCTCCCCCTGGTGAATGATAGGAAGAGCGAAGGCAACGGGGTGTGGAATATCCTTGATCGATTGCATCAAGCCTCGTTTGCCAGCATAGATCTTTAGGATACCTTGTCCTTCATCGCCTGGGAGGAGGGCTTTGACGGTATATCGCTTCTGGCCTCCAACCCATTCTGCTTGCGCGAGTGCACGCTTCTTGACCATGTCTCCGCTCTCGAAGAAGTCTCCATCATCGTCCCGCTCAAATGCTCGGACTTCGACCTCTGCAACGCACTCAACATCTGCTGGGACAGTAAACTTGATATGAACCAGCTCAAGGCCCTCTATGCGGACCAGACTAGTATCATAATCGGCCATTTGCATCTCATTTTTGAAGAATGGGGGCATAGCACAAGGCAAAGCGATCAGTACTTCGTGAGAAATTGGCGGGCAAAGATGTTGATGGTTGTGCCGATCCGGAATATGAGTCCAGCAAATCTCAGTCGGACGTGCTAAGAAGTACCAGCTCTCTGCAACCTGGTTGCCTGCACTGGAATAAAGGCCTCTCTTGGGGTTCGAAGGTGCGGCCAAGCAACAATCCATTATTCTCCATTCCCCATCTACCATAACGGCATTCCACCAATGATTCGGGTGTGGCATGTTTCCAAGCTCGGGGATTTCTCCTGGTGCTTTGAGGTATCCTCTGATGACTTCACATTTGATGCCAACAGCTGAGCACATCTCCATGACGAGAACAGCGTATTCCTCAGCACAGCCTCGCTTGTTCTGTAGAACTCTTCGGCAATCCAGGTCGCTTTCATATTCTGCCTCCCAAATGATCTTCTCGCTAACCCAGGTGAATATCGCTCTGAGTCGTTGAACGTCACTTCGGTAAGGTCTACAAACGAATCCAGTAGCAAGACTGATGGGATTGGTCATGGGCGGAAGACTGTTGATGAACCTGGCGTTCTTGTCCACCAAGGAGAGATTGACCGCTTGGAAATTGGTTGGTTCTTCGACAGGATGACCGTGACTGCCTTCGTCGCCATGACATTGCTCAAAGAGCTCTTCCACAGGGCTGATAGCTGGATAATCCATCATCTGGCAGCGTTCCTTTCGCTCAACGCGCTCGATTTGACTAAGGGAGTTGGATCGGTTCACATCCCTGCGTACTTGGACCCAGTCAACACCGTTTGTTTTTCCTCCAAGCGAACCCTCTCGAGCCGTACTACCACCACCTCCATAACTATTACCAAAGCCTCCTGCAATTGCTTTGACACCGTCTGGCAGCCTCGATGGCACTGATGGTCTTGATTCTCCTGATGCAATGCTACTTCTCGCACTAGCAGCGCCTGTCTTAGCAGACTCGATTATCTTCTTGAAGAAGCCGCTTTTCTTTGGTTTTGGTGCTGTGAGGCCGCCAAACAAACTTGACCCAGAATCTCCGTGATATCCAGCTTGAGACTCGGCTCGAGGAACTGACGCATGGCTGCTGTGATATGAAATGCCAGTGAGTGGAGTTTCAGGTCTGACAATCGAAAATCCAGTCTGACTGCCATTCCCATTCATGAACGGATCTCGTCGTGATCCAAAGGCACTTCGAGAACGACCATGTGCAGCTTCATTCTTCCTTGCCAAACTTCCTGCACTGGTAGCAGAGATGCCTCCAGCTGAGTGGCCGCTCATCAAACTGTGATCGGTGCTGCTAGTGGCATTAGTCGTCGTGCTTCGCGTTCCAGAAGAAGATGATGTAGAATTTGTTTTCGTGGTGAATGTTCGGCCGAGCATCGATCGACCAACTTCATAGGCAGATTTTCGATGTCGGAGCTGAGGTACTGCGTGGGCATCGCCAGCCGTCGGTGACTTCGGACGATCGAAAGGGCTCATTTTAGGCGGGACAGCTGGACCCACATCAATGTCTCGTGGGCTGCTAGCATGCATCTTGTTCAGCCGGTTCTCCATTCTCTGTACGTAGTTGGATAATTGTGGAGGTTCCTGATTCGCACCATAGCGAGATTGGGTACTTCCACCGTAAGGCTGTTCATCTTCCTCGTCGTCAAAAGGTCCATATCCATTTTGTGGCACAACTCCCAGAGCAGTACTTGGTCTTAGACCACCAGTTCGCTTCGTCTTCACATAACTCTGGTCAAAAGCTTCAGGGGACCATGGATCCAAAGGCGGTTCTGGTGTCTGAGCTCCTCCTGACATGCCCATATCTGCCAGTGAAGACATGACGTCGTCCATAGCGCTTCTAAGTGGAGAAGGCGTCAGTCCAGAACCACCTCCAGGAGAGGGGGGAATTGGTGAAGCGGGTTGCGGGGTATGATAGCCATTCTGATGACAGTATGAGGGTTGGGTATTGTGCGATTTGTATATACTTCGGTGGGGTGGAGGTGGAGGAGGGGGCGAAGATCCAACGTCAAATTGCAGATTTGGCGAGGGTGCTCGTGAGTGGTGTTGGTAAGGTGCTGGAGAAGGTCCTCTTGATGGATAGCTATGATGCATTGGAGGTGCGGGAGATGGTGCACGAGAGCCATAGTCATTCGGAGCATAAGGCGCTGGAGAAACTGCTCGTGACCCATAGCCGCGAATGTTGGGTGACGGTACTCGAGGAATATTATCGTGTACACTCGGGGGTTGTGGTGATGGTACTCTCGAACTAGACATACTATTCTGTTTCTGCAACTCCGCGCGCTTCTGCGCTGCTAAGTCTGGCGCCGCATACGCCTGGAAGGGTTTCCGAAAGGCTTTCGGCTTGGCCTCTACTGGCGCATGGGGATTGTTGAGTGGACTCGTACTGGCGGTGCGCTGTGGCATCGGGCTTGAAGCTCTGCTCGCCGGTTTGAAATTGTCGTCGAGGACCTCCACGAAGTTCGAAGGAAACACTCCCACCATTCTCTTGTCCCGCCATAGTCTGCCCATCCACCACGATCCATCTCCAGCATTCAAACACTCGATTAGATCACCTTCGATGAAACCAAGGTCGCGCTTTGACTTGTAGGTCGTCAGCGCGCAATTATCAACGAGCCTGAAGCAATAAACATACCTCTCCTCCCCAAGAATACACTGCTCTGACCCAGCAAGGGAATCGAGTGGGTAGACAAGGTGGTTCATGCATTTTGAAGATATTGTTGCGGTTGAACCGCGCTTCAAAGGTTTGGAGTCACTATGCTTGGACGTCACGACTGTGGATATCTCATGTCTATGGATATCTCACGTCTATCGACGCGTCAAGTATTGCCGGAAGTGAAGGAGAAATCGGCGGGCTTCTATATGCAATATGCAACGATTGTATTGAACAAACAATTAACACGTGTGGGAGTAACTGTTTGTAGTGTTGTTTGGGACGAAGAGGTTGACCAGTAAAAGCTCCGACCGTAGATGTTAATCCGATCCGGGTCGCTACGGCAACACTGAGCTCCGACTTCGATGCACCTCCAGGGGTGAAGACCTATCACACAGTGAGGTATCGCAGAGAAGACCCCAGGGCCACTTTTCTGGTCTGCATCCAGTTCTTGAATTTGAATCTACTTCTCGAGATTCTGAAGTTGCCGGCGAATTCGATCGCGATTCTCAAGGTTCCTCTTCTACGATATATATCGAGTCCAAAAAGTGTCTCAGCGACGGCAGGATACATTGTTTCTTCGCATAAAGCCCTGCTTTTATGGTCCAAGCTCTTTATTTACTTGCGGCTTGCCTCGCCAACCTTGCTGTCCCCAACAACACACTTCAGCCCAGCTGTTTGACACTGAGCTTTCTTCGCATGACTTGCACCTTCCTATGACATTTGCTCAATCGCAAATCAGAACTTCAACCGTTCTTGCTCTGCTAGTCCAGCAAAATGTCTGCAGAAGGCGCAACCTCCGGCCAGTACCAGGTCCTGCAGGAGCTGGGTAAGCAATTGATCAACACCTTCAATTCCTTCTCAAAGATACTGACTTGGGACAGGTTCTGGTAGCTTCGGCACCGTCTTTAAGGCCATCGATCGCGCCACAAACCAGGTCGTTGCAATTAAGCATGTAAGCCCACCTCGGCAACTTCAATACATATACTTCGCAGAAACTAATCTCGTCGCAGATTGATCTGGAAGCCAGCGAGGATGATATCGGGGAGATTCAACAAGAGATATCTGTGCTGAGCACATGCGCCAGCCCATACGTTACTCAATATATCACAAGCTTTCTCCGGGGCCACAAGCTCTGGATTGTCATGGAATATCTGGGAGGAGGATCATGTCTGGACCTGGTATGAAGCTTTGCGACACAAATGAACGCATACTGATCTTCCAATAGTTGAAGCCTGGCCCTTTCAATGAAGCTCATATTGCAATCATCTGCCGCGAACTCCTGCTCGGTCTCGACTATCTCCACCAAGAAGGCAAGATCCATCGCGACATCAAGGCCGCAAACATTCTTCTGTCGGACAAGGGCATGGTCAAGTTGGCAGACTTTGGTGTTGCAGCACAACTTACCAATATCAAGTCGCAACGAAACACGTTCGTCGGCACACCTTACTGGATGGCCCCTGAGGTTATCAAGCCAACAAACAAGGGCTACGATTGTCGGGCAGATATTTGGTCTCTTGGCATCACCGCAATCGAGATGATCAACGGCGAGCCTCCTCATGCGGGACTCCACCCAATGAAGATTCTCCTGCAAATCCCAGAGAAACCTGCCCCTAGACTCGAAGGTTCCCGATATAGCAAGGATTTCAAGGACTTCATTGCTCAGTGTTTGGTCAAGGACACTTCCAGACGACCCCAAGCAAAGGATCTCTTGAGACACCGATTCATCCGATCTGCTGGCAAGGTGGAGGGTCTGACGGAGTTGATCGAACGAAAGGAGCTCTGGGATGCCGGCCATAACCGATCTTCTCATGAGCGATATTACGAGGAGACTCTGTAAGTCAAGTCCACTGAAACACGACCATCAACTAGGCTAACGTGTAAAAGTAATACCATGACTCCAAAAGCAGATGATGATGGATGGGTCTTTGAGACTGTCAAAGCAGCCGCAAGCATTGCCCCTCGCAAGAACACCACCAAGCGACGAAAGCTCTCAGTGATCCACGCCAATGGCCAGGGTATGCAAGCCGGACCTGAGGATGCGATGAAGCGACTTGACCTCAAGGACTCACCGCTCGAGTACTCATCTCCACCGCCTGCTACTGTCAAGATTGGCACCGTCCGCAAGCAGCCATCTATCCTGCAACTTGCTTCACCGACCAAGTCGCGCCAACCAAGCGTTCAGCGTCAGCCTAGTACTCAGAAGCGGCCACTTCAACCTGACATGAGTTTCGGCAACACAGGATCCACCGTGCGACTGTTCCGCAGAGTCCCATCAGATAACTCGACCACCGCTCAAGTGAATTCTGACGCCTCCGAACATACCCCTACCCGTGATGAGAATCGACCGCCCATGACTGATACCGTCACCAAAGAAGCACTGCTTGGCCGACGTGTTTTCAATAAGGTTGTTGATCCAGCATTTCAAGAGCTCCACGCCCAGACAGGAAATCAGGCCAAGCGAGAGGCTTTGTCCCGTCTTGCCGACGCCTTCAGCGCACTGGATGCCGTCGACCCAGAAGGAGAATACCAGCTCATGAAGTTCATGATCGAGCGAGTCCAGAGTGACTCGAAGCTCTCTTCGCTTCTCTCACCAGCAAAGGGAAGCCCTTCCAAGGATGGAACTCCACAAGGCACTCCGCAAAAGCCTGCCGGAGCGGCGAAGCTAGTCTTGGCTCAGAACAACCCACACTTGAAGTCTCACCGCCGCCGACAGTCCAGCATGCTACCCGACCCTGAACATAAGGAGAAGCTGTCCAATCTCCCCGGCCAAGTCATCCCCGGCATGGAACATACTAAGCAACTCGCTGATGTGCTCTACGGACGCTGGGCTGACGGTCTTCGGAACCGCTGGCCCGCTGTCTGATTTGCATGCTGTCTTAGCATTTCTCGGCGCAAATATTGAGTTAATTCTTTCAATGCACATTATAGCGGGAGTTGTACAAAAGTCTGCTTTGAACTGTTTTCGGAAACATAGACAAAAGTATCATGATTTGAAGGGGAGTGCTTGTCGCTTCATACTTCTTTCATCGGCTTTACATTTGAGGATGGGAGGGAGCTTTGTACAGCGATTCAGACCACTCTGGGATCCACTGTACTAATCTGAGTCGAGGTGATGGTTTGATGATGATTGATGATAATGCTTCTTCTTTACTTATATTCCTGCGCTATACTCAGATTTCTCAGTTCTTCTGGTAATGAGAGGAATTTGGTTGGGCGGTGGGAGGGTCCGGGTGCGTTTGTAGGATATGATCATTGATCAATGTTTTGTGTAGGTAGGAGTATAGTGTTCTATGGTAGAAGGAATTCACTAGCCTATGACAGATGAGTGTGCAAAGTTCACGCTTTATTTATTGTTCTATGTGCTGGCTCCTGTTTTCTTATTGGAGCATGTCGGATCGGCGGATGTCCCAAGTCTGGCAACGCGTGTAGCCACTGACTCCATTTCCAGCTGCCAAGCATGTTCACTAAGAGGAGACTCGAGAGAGAAACTCTGTGGGGAGTTCCTCGCATCCAGAAACACTCCCGAATCATAATAGCTCCAATAGCCCTGCTCTCCCTGCCAAGCATTTAACTTAAATTCCCCACTGAACCAAAAAGTCTTTTACCAGTATGATGAGCGCCCCTCACTCCTCCATAACCATCCCTCTCTGCCATAAGAACTCATAGTCCGGCAAAGCCGCCTTAACCCACTTCTCAACCCTGCCACCCCAGACGTCTTCAAACTCGCTCTTCCACTTCTTGACCTCTTCGGTCAATACCAATCATTGTGCGCTCTTGCCCGTAATGATCCCAGTCGATGCAGAGATCGTGGAAATAAAGCGTTGGCCGCGACCAGCTGGGATCCTGGCTTTTTCTTCTTCGGATGCGGGAGCCCATGTCCAGCGCAGCTTGCTTGGTTCCAGGCCGATCAGCTTTGCGTACTGTTGGATAGTCGGGCGAGAATGAACGATGGCATCGGCATCGAGGATCATTGGGGTGTTGGCACTTTTTTTATGTGCCTCGGGATGTAAAGTGAAAGGCTTCTGAGAGGAAGGTGAGCGGACTTCAAGATCAATCTCAGACTGTGAGATGTAAAATTCGTAGAGCTTCCGGATCCAATAACAGGTCATGAAGAGTGCGATCTCACGGTCGACGAACAAGTCGTGTTCATTGGGGAAACCGTATGTGTCGCGAATGCGCGGAAGTAGGAGGGAAACATGAGGGGCTGGATGGCGGATGAGGAAAGTTGGACGAAAAGTATTCAGGAAGACGTATGGGAGGACTGTCTTGATAAGTTTCGACCCTTCCAGTACAAGGGAGCCGAAGCCGTTCTTGAAATATGAGCGTGGTCCTTGACGAAGACAGTGCGATCATTCTTTTCGCCTTCCTCAATCCAAGCCTGATACTCGTCGAAGCATGTTTGAAGACAGTTTTCCGCAGAGAGCGCTCCGCTGGAGTCCACTTTAAGATGTGCTTGCCGAGAGTCTTGTCTTCAACTCCCTTCCGAACGGGGTCGCGGAAGAAGTAGCCTCCTTGGTGACGATGAGAGACATTCTGCTCTGGTAGATTCAAGATTTTGATAAGTTGGAGCAGGAACGTGGGTGAGTGAAGAGGTAGATGCGCTGCGGGGGATCAGCGGGAGCCAGCGCGACAGACTGCTTGGGAGGAGCCAGGTTGCCTTCATCGTTGTCATCAACTTCGACTTCAGCTTCGACATCAGGGCAAGGAGCGCAGGTTGCCATATTTTGTCGTTGATCAATGTTAATTGAGTGGATTAAATTTTCCTCGTTGCTTGGTTTCGGTTCACAGGTGGTGATGTAGGGAAATGAGGTCTGTGGAATAAGTCCGAATAAAGAAGGAACGCGAGACGCCTGTCCCTCGCCAAAGCTTGCCGATCAGACCGTATCAGAAAGTGGTGACTGAGAGGTCAGGTTCACTTTGGAGAACGAGTCATCAGACCCTTCAAGGAGAAAGTGGCATGATTGCTGATTCCCCCTATTCACCGCTCGCTTAAGAACTCGGCTATTGTTCCAACGCCTCCTGGTCGCATCTTCCCCGTGCAATCTCTCATTTTTGGCAGAGAACCCCTTCGGAGACAAGCGGTGACTGTGAACCATGTAGAACATGCTGTGCTTAGAGTAACAATTATTTCAGAGGCCTCAAATTGCAGGCGGCGATCTGAGAGAATGCTCAATTCTGACCTCCTCCGAAACGGGAAATTATCCATCTGCCACTCCATATCAAAGGCAAGTATCCAAAGGTCTTCGCTGCAACGGTGATCTGCATTCTTGCAAAACTATCGAGTTCCGAGATGATCTGATGGCTGAGCAAGAAGCAGACCGTGAAGAGCATAAGAAATGTTCAGGATTGCAAAAGTGACGCTCTCAGCTTAAGCAAAAACCTATGCTATGTTCATCCAAGGCCTCGTTAAATGGAATGAAGGTAAAGAAATCCTAAAGAAATTTCGCAGGAGAGAGCTCATTCTGATACTACTTGTAAAGGAAGGCTATGTAACGCATGCTCCTCGGATCTGCAACACGAGGAGTGAAGGAAATGATGCTGCTGAATCGTGCGGAAAATTTCACCCTTCTACAATACTATATTTCCACTTCATTTGCATTTGAAGATAGCATTGTTAAGTAAACAAGATATTAGGTGAAGTCTGATCAAAGTTCTCCTTTTCCTCGGTTATTCGGGAGATCGTACAACCGAATCTAAACCGGAAACGGCAGGCGGAACAACACTTCCTTGAACTCTTTCGATCATCCTGCCACCTTCGAAATCAGAGGCCAACGGAAGCCCTTAGGTTTGTTCACATCCCATGCTCTTCTCCAGACGCTGCAATCAGAGGATTTTGAAGACCTCGCATTTCGGCACCCGGACCGAGGAACCACAATCTCTGCGAAGTTCAAGGGTATAATCTCCGGAATCTCGCCGAGCCCTCCTTGAAAGCTGGATGCAACTAGTTGCTGCAGCCAGGGGAGCGTTGAAAATAGCCTGAATTTAGGCTTAATGCTCAGACGATAGGTGATAGTTGAGTTGGAAAGCTGAGATGTTCACAGAAATCAAACAAAGCTTGTTGGTAAAAGCATGGTCTCGGAAACGCCACCACGTCCGTGGCTTGCTGCACTACTTGTAATCTCAAAGGGCGTCCAAATCAAACATTGTCAACCTGCTATGTATCGACCTCCTGCTCGAGATCGCGTTTCGGTATTTTATCTGTTTTTCAAAGCTCTCTGAGCATCACAGGACCCAAAATCACGTTACATAAAGGCGACCCAGGAATGGCCACCTTCTACTTCTCTATTACCCCAGTATTCTGCAAAAAAAAAGTGATGCTACAAGTACTGGAAAATCTCCCCACATGTCAGTTTGTTCCAGCCACGGAAAAATTAGTATTCCGTTTGAATGCGGGGTCAAGGGTGGCCGTTCTCGATTTTCCAAAATCAGACGTTTCACAAACTGGGGTAGCTTCTGGGGTCATGAACGCCTGACTACTCATCCCTGCAATCACATGAAGCTATGTATATAGGGAGAGGGGCATTCAAGCTCTTAATTTTTGGCTGTTTGCTGCCGTTTCAAAGTCTGGATACAATCCATAGCTAAATCTGACGACATGGGAAAGCTTTTCAACATCTCCCTGGCGGTCTTCGCCTCCACGGGGTGAGTGATCTCTTCTTCATCATATTTTGATTGATGCTTACAATTGGCATAGATCCTTCTTGTTTGGCTACGATGCTGGTGTTATGACTGATGTCATTGCCTCGAAGAACTTCTTAGCCTTTTTCAATACAAACTCCGGCAGTCCCATCATCGGAGCCATTAACTCAACTTTCAATGGAGGAGCCGTCTTTGGAGCCCTCCAAGGTGGCTTCACCATGGATCGGTTCGGCAGAAAGATCACCATCTTGCTGGGAGCTCTCATTTGTCTTGTCGGCGCCATTCTTCAATGCGCCGCCCAGAACCTGGGAATGATCTTGGTTGGTCGAATCTTTACCGGATGGGCAGTTGGACTGCTCTCAATGGCCGTTCCTGTTTACAACTCCGAGTGTGCTGACCCCAAAATCCGTGGTCTCATCGTCGGTCTCTCGCAACAAATGATTGGTGTTGGCTTCATCGTGTAAGGTCTCCTACTCCGCCATTGTTTGGGCTATTGCTTACAAACAAATAGCTCGACCTGGGTCGGCTACGGTTCTGGTACAAGACCAGCTACAAGTGAAATCCAATGGCGTCTACCACTTGCCTTCCAAATCATACCTTGCGGCATCTTGGCCCTAGGAATCATGTTCTTCCCAGAGTCTCCACGCCATCTCATGGAAACAGATCGAGAGGAGGAGGCCCTGAAAGTCCTCCGCAAACTCCACTTCAATGGTCACAACGATGATATGGTCTTGGCGGAATTCCACGAAATTAAGACTACAATTGCTGCCGAGAAGGCTATCACTGTTCCAGGGTGGGGTATCATGTTTACCGTACCCCAGTGGCGGACTCGATTGATGCACGGTGTTGCAGTCCAGGTTTTCACACAGTTCACGGGAATCAGTAGGCTTATCGTGGACCCATCATTGAACGTATTCTAACAAGTCCTTTCACAGATGTCATCGGATATTACCAAACAACAATGTACACAGCTTTGGGCATCACTGGGAACAGAAACCTGCTCGTTGCTGGAATCTATAACTGCGTAGGACCTTTGGCTAGTATGTCTTACAACATACCAGTGAAATTTTGATGAAGGCATTTCTAACCAGCTTCTTCAGATCTCATCTTCATCGTCTTCATGATTGATAGAGTGGGCAGACGACAACCTCTGATCTGGGGCACTGTTGGCATCATGATTGCGCTTACGTGCGAAGCCATCGTCAACAGTCAAATTGACACAGCCAACCCCCAGCACGGTCTCTCGATCGCAGGTGTTTTCTTCTTGTTCTGCGTCACTGTCATCTTTTCTCGTAAGCACCTACCTTGTTATCCAGCACCTTCTCTCACTCCCAGCGCAAGAGAATTCTAAGCGAGACTAATATTCTTTTTTTCTTCAGTATCTTGGGGTCCAATCTCTTGGGTCTACATGTCCGAAGTAATGCCCATGCAAATTCGTGCCCGAGGCAATGCGTTCGCGACGGGAATCGGCAACTGGCTTGTCTCAACCTTCTGGGCGCAAGTCTCGCCCGAAGCCCTCAAATCCCTTTCCTGGAAGTTCTACTTCCTCTTCGTCGCCTGGGATCTGGTTGTTACCATCCCGATCGTATTTTTCTTCTTCAAAGAGACTAAGCAAGTTACGCTGGAAGATATTGATCTACTGTTTGGGGAGCGCGCGTTGGGGACGCTTCCTGATGACTTGCATAAGGGAGGGGTTGCTCTTCCGGAGCTCAAAGGGGCGGATGCTGAGAAGACGGTGGGCACTGCTGAGGCGACAGAGACTGTGGAGCCGACGACAGTTGAGCCGACAACTGAGTCGAAGACTGTGCCGACGGAATAGGGTAGTCAATGCGAGCTGCGGCAAGCTGTGCTGCAGCTTGGTGACGAGGGTCGATTGTTTCATTGGTCACCGGAGGACGTACCATGAGGATTCATTTAGCTCAGAGAGGAGAGAATAATTTAGGTACGAGATATATACAGATAATTTGATCGGCCATTTGATGCATGGATGTGTCGCTTTTTCCCATAAGACGCATTCAGTCACCCTTCGCCGGAGAACGTTATAGAATGGGTGGAAGTGTGGGGTTGGCGTTATCTCGAATTGACAATCCCTTTTAGGCTTCGGTAAGTTAAAGGGAACCTCACTTTACCCTTCACGGACGAGAATTACGAAGAAGAAAGCATATTACACAGATTGTCCTGATTCCAGACGTTGCAATCACGTCCAAGTGTTCTTGATTTTGCGTTCTCTTTTGATTGGTTCGATATGAGGCTTCAGAGCACTCGTGATCCGACTTCGGCGTATTCCATTCCCTTTTGACTTAGATCTAGGTCTTACTTGGCCACCCGGCCTCGCACAGCGGAAGTGGATTGAGTAATGGATGAAACAAGGCATTTCCCAAGAAATCTCCTCCGCCCGACTGAAGATTGTCTCCGGTGTAATATATAGAGAACGTAGTGTCTTCAACAAATCTATTACGCAGCTGCGATAGTTCATACTCATCTCTCTTCTATGCATTAACCATCTGTAATCGATTCCTATTTCCCCAGTAAAGATCATTCAAAATGGTTGCTTCGCATCCCGATCCCCTTCCTACCTCTTACAGCCCAAAGTCCGCATCGCCGAGCTCCCTGCTTCAGCTCCCATTCTTGAAATCCTCGCCATCCTTGAGCGAGACGGCGGCCTCATCCTCAGACTTCGTTTCCACCGAGACTCTCGCAAACATCGCAGCCAAAACAGCCAAATACACAGAACAAGGCGCCGCAGCTCACGCTCACGATGGGTTCGAGAACATCATCCTGAAGGAAACTTTTCTCGTTAACGGCCTTGTAGGCAAGTCTCCCACCGCTGCCAAAATCTGCGAGCACCCTGTCCTAGACTCCCTGCGGAATCATATCCTGCGGGACGTTGGAGTAACATTGTGGGAACTAGGAACCAGCGTCGATCCGTATGTGATTGAACCTTTGCTGTCCATTAGTCTGAGCTTCCGTGTCCGGTATGGTGCTCCGAGGCAGCGACTTCATCGCGATGATGCGATCTTCTTGGCGGAACATAATCGGCCATGGAAAATGAATAAGACGCACAATTTGCAGCATTGGTTGCGGGCATGGAAACGACGAGGGCGAATGGTGCGACGATATGTATTCCTGGGAGTCATAAGTGGGATGGTGAGAGGAAGCCTTAGCTGGATGAAGTCACTTTCGCTGGTATGTCCAAAAATATTCGTCCTCTCGACGGCCTTGTGTTCTTTCTAGATTGCCATGCAAGACTAGATCTACCTCCATGGACCATCAAGGGCTGGAGATTCGAGATACAGTCGACCGTTTTCCTACTTCTCGACAAATGGGGAGTGGCGAAATTAGCTGATACCGAGTTCTTTGCCACGATTACTCTTCTGGCCGAGAAAGGAGCTGCCAAGAACGACGTCAAACAGATCTTAACTCGATACAACAGCAAGTATTGCCGTCGTCGTCACTGCCGAAGGATCGGCCAGCTGGAAACGTTTCGTGGATCTCCTACTAAAGTATCGTCGAGATCCGGTCACAACCGACGAATTATTGGTGTATGTCATCTGCGAGAAAAGACATGCCTTCGGCAATCTTGAACGAGGCACTATAGTCTCTCTCTTGGAGGCCAGCGCCAATATCAATACCCACTGTACCACTTGCGGTGGTACTATTCTACACGATCTGGCTTACCAAGCTTCCTACCAAACTATCCATAAGTACATCAGGAAATATCTTAAGCCGGATTCTGAGAAGGAGTTTTCATTCTTCAAGGCATGTATTAAATCAGTCATTGGGCACCTTCGTATGTCACAGTCACTCTTCTCCTTTCTACTTGAAAGGGGAGCTGATCTGATGATCGTCACAGTGGAGGGGGACATGCCAGTTGATATCTTGATGCGCTTTGAGAGACTCCCCTTTGCAGCGGATGTTGAGGATTGAAAGAAGGGAATATGGGGCTTGACAGACGTTCTGAAAGAGAAGAGATAGGATTCAGATTCCTTCAGCAGCTGCCAATATTGCTGCAGCTAAACTGCTCTGCTCGCTGCTAAGACTCCAGCTGCTTTTGAGTGCCGTCATCGAGGCAGCCGCTTACCACCAAGCCCCCGGCTGGAAACTTTCTACTGAGCATATGGCACAGAATCTTGACTGGATTCGCATATGAGTCTTGAATGAGAAGGATTATGCCGAATATATTGTCAGGGAAGCATCCAAGAAAAGCTGCTAGCTATGCCATCTTGCTATCAAGCCACACAACTCCCTTTACCCATACCCGTTCCTGATCATAGTCCTTGGCTTCATCAGTGCCAGCCACTTTCAGCAGCGGGTGCACTAACACAGTTACCGGCCTGCCTTTCAGTTGATCTTCGTGGTCCTCATGTCTCACGAGAGTATCTGGATCAAACAACGGGCACTCAGCGTCGAAACCTGGCTGCTCGATGTCTCGCAAAGTAGAGCATCTCATTTCTGTCCGCCTGGTCCACAACATATACGATTGTCTGGCAGCTTCATCGTATATCTTTTTAAGCTTGTGGGTGACATCGGATGTGGTGCTGTTCTCGACTAGGAAGGATGCTGGTCCAGCCAGAAAAGCCGTGGCTTGCTGTTGTGCCACCCTTGCGATGGCTTCCTCCATTGTATGGTGTAACTTCTTTTCGCTATCGGATATGTCATTTCGTAGAGGAGGCATAAGTATTCTCAAAGTTTGGGAGCGCCATAAATGAGCATCTTGTGGATTTGCTAGAGCAATCAGAGAGATACAGCCTGGTACGCGAGGATCAGCTTACCACTCTTTGCCCGTTGATAAATGTCCTCCAAGACGCCCTCTGGTCGGTCATTGGACGAGGAATCCTCCAAATTTCCTCTGAGGAAGAAAAATGGTGACCGGAAAAAGCTCATATATACATGGTCGGTAAGGAGAGCATTCAAGAGAAGCATTGGTGATTTTGCGGTGGTGGATATACCCTCCGGGAGTTGACCATTCTCAAACACAACCACATTCGAAAGTTGTTGCATCAAAGCCGCAGATTCCACCTCTCCGAGAGACTGCAGCATTGAAATGTCTTTGATCGAGGTTGTTTTCGCCCAGCTCCTCATATCCCTCTTCAACTTGTCAAGGTCGCTCTTGACCTTTGTTTCATCCACTGGTAGCCACCGAGCGGATTCCATCTGTCTGAAGGATGCCTCTTGTTGTTTGCGGATGAATGCATTATGCTGCGCTTCGAGGGCGGATTTCGCCAACTGGATATCGTGAATTTTGGCTTGAAACATCTGTTCCTGTTCCGCCGCATATTGCTGGGCTTGGTGAATTTGCCTTTGGAGGTCCTTTTCTCTTGCCATCCACTCGCATTCTTTGCCTTGCAGGATATTTTGGAATTGATGCTCGAACTCAATTATTTGATGCTGAGAAACTTGTGTCTGATCGACATCGCAACCCCATTCCTGAGGTTCTTGAATTCCAAGCAGCGTCTCAACGTTTTCCTTCTGCTTTCGTTCGTCTTTGGTGTTCGAGGAAGACCGCCGCGAGGCAGGGCTTACCAATTTATTATAAGTCCGAATAAGCCAAGGAGCTTCATTGGCTGGCGCAACTTGGGAGGCTACTTGATCATCAGCTCTTCTCTTCGTTCTGTGAAAGGCAACGTACATTGAGTGCTTCGGTTGTTTGGTCGAGAAGAGACATTTCCGCTGCGGACACGCCCGCGCGTGCGCCCGCGCGTACGATCACGTTCAGATGTAATCTTATGTCTTTCAACTCGATATTGAGGCGGAACTTCGTCATCATCAACGACCTCTACCTGGCCATTTGAATTGTGCTGCTGAGAATCCATGTTGGAGAGATTGTTAGGAATGATGTCCGGTAGGCAAAAGCTCGACCTTCTGGATGAAGCAAGCCATTTCACCCCACGTGTTGGCTTCGAGGAAGCGCCCGGAGTGCAGGGTAACTGTAAGAGAATGTAGGCACCGCAGGGGTAGCTGCATGTTGTGTTGCAGCTTCCATTCTTCCTAGCCAATGAAGAAAAACCGACAGTACGGAAAGCATGAATTGCATTGTGATCGGCCCGGTGAGCAACCCACATCGCTCGAACACCTCTGAATGAGACGGAACGAGCCAATCCTTTGTCCTGAATCGAAACCAACAGTGGCCGCAGAAAGGGTAACGTGTCTCTGAAACCCAAAAGCTGAAACCGGCCACCAGATCCCTCTTCCTGCCGATTGAATAATTGTTCCCATGTTAGAAGAACATGCTTAAAGAAGCAACAAGCCAAATCAAAGTTGATCGGCCCATTACCAAGCCCATCATCAACCATGGCTGCGTCGCTCGGTGATATGAGTACTCGACATAAAATCATTGTGGGAATTGACTACGGTACCACATTTTCAGGTAAGCAAACCTGCTACTGCTAAGCCGTTCATTGGCACATCATTTACGAAGTGACTCACAGGAGTGAGTTATGTTACCACTGAGAAGAGCGGGTTAGATGATATCAAGATCATTACTTCTTGGCCTGGCGAACAAGGTTCATCGTCAAAGACCCCAACAAGGATTGCATACGCCCGCGAAAATTCTCTCATCCAACGTAATAAATGGGGCTTTGAAGTTCAACCCAAACTCATTTCGTACTCTTGGACAAAACTTCTACTCGATAATAATGCTACAGTGGGAGAGCATGATGATCCCGCTCTTTCCAAAATGGCCGGATCCGGAATTCTACAACTTCCTTCTTTCCGCGGGGCTGCTGGGGTGTGCGAAGACTTCCTCCACGAGGTCTATACTTATGTATCTGGAAAACTGCGTCAGGAAGTGACCGCGGTCACCTTTGAAAGCACGCCCATGGAGTGTTGGATCACATTGCCAGCTATATGGTCAGACGAGGCGAAGGACGCAACCTTGGCTGCTGCAAAGAAAGCTGGTTTTGGGAACCGCGCAGGTGACGAAGTTTTTACCATTACAGAGCCAGAGGCGGCAGCGATTGCCACATTGAAAAGTTTCGCGGCCCCTGATGCCCTTAATCCTATCAAGGTAAGTCAACATGTCGACCTACTCACATGTTTCTCTTCAGAGATCTAACGAAGTACCTAGCCAAAGGAAAACATTCTCATCTGTGACTGCGGTGGCGGTACTATTGATATAACAACGTACGTGATCACTCAGGTATCGCCATACTTGACCTTTGACGAACTTCACATCGGCGCAGGTAATATATTCCTCCTGTCTAACAATTCACCTTTCCGGACTGTCCGCTGATAGCGTGGCCTTAGGTGGTAAATGCGGCTCCACGTATGTAGACCGTAATTTACACTCGCTCCTCTCGAAATGGTTTGGTTCAAGCTTTGATGACCTTCCATTTTCACAAAAGGGGCCGGGAAGTAAATTTATGGTGTCTTTTGAGACCTACAAAAAATCCTTTGGGTTAAGTGATGATAGAGAGACTCGAGAAATTGGGCCTATCAGACTCAATCTCCCAGACTCAGAGCATTACGACGAAGATGAACGCTTGGTGATCCTTACGTAGTAGGTATCTTAGATATTTCGACAAATATTCGGATACTGACTAGAATTCAGTGAGGACATGCAGACACTCTTCGATCCTGTTATCGCCGACATCACAAGCTTGTTAAGTGAACAAGTCGAGGAGGCAAAGGCAAAAAAGAATGCCACGATTGATGTAATGACTGCAATCCCTAGTAACAACCTTCTCCTTGTTGAGATCAAGTTGACTGAGACGTCGAATTAGCGAGTAATTCTTGTTGGTGGGTTCGCGGAGTCGCCATACCTCTATAACGCACTGGAAGAATGGTGCTGGCAGAATGGTGATATTGTTCTGATACGTCCAGCCCATCCGCAAGTCATCACTTCTTGAAGTCAAATTCTTACAGGCTGATATCGTTTTAGTCAAGCGGCCGTTGTACGTGGTGCAGCCCTGCGAGGCCTGGAGGGTCTTGCACCTCGTATAAAGCACGCTCGTAGGCATTATGGGATGGCCATATCGTGTCCATTTCGGGAAAATGTTGACCCAGAGGATCGCTCTTTCTTGTGGAACATGGATAACATAAAGTACTGCTCGGGGAGGATGACATGGCTTATTTCGAAGGCAAGTAATGCACCACGTGGAAACTATTGAAGCCATGTCGGCTTCGGCTCGCTAACAATGTGCTTACGCAGGGAGAAGAAATAGTTCAGGGTACTTTCAGAACTAGCTCTTTCGTTAGAGAGTATTTTCCTGGAGAAGAACAGATCTATGAAGATAGATTATACTCATGCTCTTTGGTGGATGCTCCAGAATATGATAATCATACACGTAGGTGGTCTCTTCGAGACAAACTTCCAACTAACGCATAGAACTGATTGACAACAGGCGTTGAAATGGTTGGAGTGATTAAAACCAGGTTCCCTGCCAACTTTGACTTCGGTACAGGAATCATATCTAAATTCAATTCAAGATTAGGCAGACAAGTACACCAATTCTCGTATCAGACGCAGGTAGTATTTGGGAGTAAAGGAAGCAACCTCACGTTCAAGACCGTTGTAAATGGTACGGTGATATCGACGGCAGATATTGTATTTGACCAGAGCTGATGTTCTACGCTTTGTTTTGTAATCATAGTATTGGCGGGGAGCTGCTGGGTTTCGAGATGAAAGTACTCGCGGACAAGTAGCAGTTTGGAAACCACTGAAGACTGTCTTTAAGAGGTTTGCACGTATTAGTATACACATGAAAATAGCGTCTGCCACTGTTTGCATATTTTTGGTCACGTGAATCGTGTAAACCTCCGGTTCTCCGCATTCAAGGGTCTATTTAACCCACCAACAAAGATTGGGTGACAGACGGGCGATGTTTTGAGTGGTTTCATGGAGCCGCCCTACGTCGCAGTAGATGAACTTGATACAGGTGGCCAAGTAATGTTGCATGGGTTTGAGGACCCCTGGATGTCACCCCTGGAAACCACTTGCAAGGCCCTTGGAAGAACGGGCTGTTATCCCCACCCACCATCTTTCTTCCCACTACATGCCTCCTCATCTTCACAAATAGCGGGATTAAAGTCTACCTCAAACTTCAATAATATTACAGTATCCGATGGCGAGTCCACTCGATATCACAGTTGAGCAGGCACGCGAGATCGTCCACAATGAGGCGATGAGTAAAGGTTGGGTTCGGCCGGGACTCAGCCAATCGCAGAACCCGGAGACTGTCGAGATTTTAGAGACGCTCAGACGTACTAGAGAATCACTTGGAGATATAGTTGATGTGTATGCAAGACCGCGCAGCCTGGGTAATTGACAAACTTGCTGACACTGTCAGAATTGCCACAGGAATCGGTTCACGAAGGGGTCGCTTCATTTTGGAGCTGATCCAAAACGTGGAAGACTGCGACTTCAACCACACCGATAGGCCTTCAATAAGGTTTGAAGTCAATCCACTCAACATTATCGTGGAAAGCAACCAGGACGGCTTCATAGAACGCGATGTGTCCGGGATTTGCCGTACAGGGAGAAGCTGGAAAAGGGGAATGCCAGGGTACGTTGGCGACAAAGGGATCGGGTTCAAGTCGGTTTTCGGGGTGGCATCCAGAGTTGACATACAATCGAACGCTTTCTCATTCTTTTTTGCCTATAATGGAGGAGACTCAGCGGATGATAAACTAGGGATCATTACTCCAATCGTTGGGCATCATCCTATTGCACCTAGTCAGCGCCCTCTCACCAGAATGAAGCTGACCCTGGATGGGAAGACTTCATATAATGCTCTGGTCTCTGATTTTACCGCCATTCCCAACACTTTACTCCTGTTCCTTTCCAAGCTCAAGGAAATCAGCTTTAAAGTCCTTTTTCCGGATCAAGCGAGATCTATCACCACCACTTTCGGCATATCAGAAGAGGAAGATTGTATTAAGTGCATAACTATGCAAAACGAAGCGTCAGATCGTCCTCAACAATGGCGATACCTTGTCGTTAGAGCTTCATTACTTGGGCTACCAAACGATCCCGCTCGACCTGGTATCAACGAATGCGAAGGAGTTTTAGCATTTCCAGTTGATGCCGGTGGCTCGCCAGGCACTCGCACAGAGCATGACATTTATGCATTTCTTCCAGTTTGTACTGTAGGGTTTAATGTAGGTTCTCTGTGACATTGTCAAGTGATCTACTAACACCGAATTTAGTTTCTACTCCAAGCGGACTTCCTTGTACAGGCGAATAGGGAGGAAGTTATTGTTGATTCAGATTGGAATAAGGAAATTCTCAATCAAATTTCCGAGGTTTTCTGCAACGCTATGAATGACTTCTCAATAAATCCTTCTCTACGCTTTCGTTGGATGAGATTCTTGCCAATTGGGGTAGCTTCTTACATGAACCCACTTTGGAGCGATCTCTCGTCCAACATACTCGAGATTATAAGCCAGAAAAGAGTTCTTTATCCTCACGACCATAGTCAACAATACGAGGAAGACCTTAGGTCGTTACCTGACCAATTACGAATACTTCCCGAAAATTACCTAGACGACAGAAGCAGATCGCCGTTATTTGCAGACCTGCCTAGAACGAACACGAATAAAAGATATCTTTCCCTCTATTATGAGCAGCCGGATGTCGAATTGTTAAGGGTAGCTTTCCATTTGCGAGATATTGGGGATGTCCATATGGTTTACAGGATAGAACAGGACTTGAATAGCCCTAGCTCGGTAATGAAAGACCCCAATACCGATCCACACTGGCACAGTCGCGCAGCTGATCTTATTACGTTCCTCATAAACAGAGATCCAAATGTCGCAAATATGATCAAACAAAGGCTATCTCTCGTCCCACTGAGCGACGGAGGATGGGTGACCGCATCAACCCCTGCTTTGCATTTCCCAGCTCGGAGTGGACCCTCTATTCCCCAGGACTTGGCCGTCACGATTCATCCAGACGCCGCAAGCAACCCTTCAAGGAGAACTATGTTCGAGCGTCTCGGAGTGACCGAGATCCGTCCTCCGAGAGTCGTTGGTCTGCTATGGAGGTTCTATTCACAACAAGGTCTAGCATCCAATTTTGATAATTCGAAGGCACATTTGGCATATCTATATTGGCATCATGACCAGCTGCGTTCTAACGATGCCCGATTCTTCCGGCTTTGGCTGTACGATAGTCATGAAGCCAGGGTGCCTTGCGACGATGTTCGAACGATATATATGCCGTTCAATGACGAATATGGTCCACTGGAGCTTTTGAGATCGGTGCCGGACCCCAGAAATCCTGCTCGTTTTGTACCCGAATGTTCAGTACGCTATCTCAACAGTGGTTATCTTGATCTTTTCAGTCCATTAACTCGAAGGAATGGCTTGACATGGCTGGAGTGGCTGCAAAAGGGGCCTGGTGTCCGCCGCAACCTCCGGCTAAAATATCATGCAGGATCTTTATCTCCCGAGTTCCGACATCTTCTTCAATATCGACCGGAAAAGATCGTGAAAGTTTTGAGGGCAGATTGGACAACTTACAGGCGAGAGATCAGCAACAGTATTGAGGAGGAAATCTCCCAAGCAGAGGTCCTATGTCTGAGTTCCCACCGGGCAGTGCTGGCAACTACATATTTTCCCTTGCCTGGCTTGATGCAAAAGGCTCAAGAACTAGGAGTTGCTCAAGTTTTCCCGTTTGTCAGGATTCCCGATCTTGCGGAAGATGACATAGTATTCGAAGATTGGAGATTTCTCGACAGGTTTGGTGTCAAGTTTGAGGCCAATCTTGCCTTCTACCTGAGCGTTTTACGGCAGCACGAAGGACAAAACCGCCCGCCCTGGAACAGTGAAACCCGAAATGGAATCTTAAAGGCATATGGAGCAATTGCTGACCACTGCAATGAAATAAGCCGGGCCACGGTAGTGTAAGTTAAAAGTCCTTTGAAATATCGTATACTTGGATTGACCAAAGACAGACAAACCTTCGATCGAGATAGCTTAATTTTGCACCCACAGTCGTTCCTGCCAAATTCAACCTCGGCAATTTGGCTTGAACCACAGATGTGTTTATGGAGGGGACCTGAGAATCTACTTGATAAGATCCCACTAGCTACTGTTGCTTCATATCGAAATAGCATAAATATGAGGAGGCTGTTCAATGATATTTTGGGTATCAGAAATGCCAACTGGACTGACTACCAAGATACACTCCTACAGTTCAAGAGGCGCGAAACCTTCCCGCCAGACGTAGAGAGAAAGGTACTTGAACTCTATAAGCTTCTACGTTCCAGCAGGATGAGTGACGAAGATTTGTTGTCACTCTTGTAAGTCACTGAACAATTTCATGACCAAAACGCAGATTCTAATCAAGGAAAATAGGAATACATTTGAGAACGAACGTCTGGTCTATGCTCCGCAAGATCCTTTCTGGTTCGCACCTTCTCAATGTCTCTGGGCCAGTCCTGTACCTGTCCCGGGTAAGGCCATTCTCCATCCTTTCTATTCCGAATCCCTCGCACGTTTCTTCCAAAACCAGTTGAAAATATCTTCAGCGTCCCTAGGTACGCTAGTCGAGGGACTCCGCTCCTTGGCACAAGGACAGCCTTCGGTACATGCTATCAAAGGGATGATCGAGGCAATCAACGTAATGGACCCGAAGCGGGAAGATCTGACCTCACTTGCGGAGGCCAATTTTCTCCCCATACGCCGGACTGGCTCGGCCTCAGCAGGGTTGTGCTTCCAAAGTTGTCGGAGTAACTTCAGTATCATAGATCGAACAAAGCTGGCGGATATATTTAGGCCATACACCGGATTCTTGGATTTCTCTTTGGAAGAAGTGCAGAATCTCGCTCCGTTTTTGCAAGCCTTGGACCTGGGCAATAAGTTCCTGTCAAGTCTTTGCACCGAAGAGACAGCTTGTAGTGATAGTGGGCTCCTGGACGTGGTGTTAACAGAGAAATTCAAGAATAGAGCATACTACCTCCTACGGTAAGTAAATGATCCACCATAAAAGGGAAATATTAATCGCAAGTTACAGCTGCGCTGTTTCGAACCGAACTCCACTTGTGGTCCAGGGGCGTTACCAGAACCTCTATGACAGACTTTTGGCCACCTCGGTCTTGAGAACGGACGCCATATCAACCCAGTACACCATTCGATACCAAGATAGTGAAATGGTTGGACCAATAGCACAGAATACGGGACATGTGCATATCCAGGAACATGAAGGTGGATGGAAAATATTCGTTCCTCAGAATCGAGATGCTAGGGAAATCTGCTACGTGAGAGAACTCCCACATGCACTGGCCTCACTGTTCAAAATCACCGCATTAGCAGGAGAGAGTATCAGTCACGTACTGAATTCCAGAATCTCCGTGATAGATGAACTTATGGAAATTGACGGTGTTGGGATGGTTCCAGGCCTGGATGCGCCACAGAGAAGCAATGTTGAAAACGTGGATGAAGATCGAGAGGAGTATGAAGAAGAATGGTTGCCTTCCAGAACATCCGTTCAAACAAACGCCGAGGAAATCGATCCTGCGTTGAGAGAATCTGGACAAGTTCCAACACTCCCAGACCGCTTGGGTACTCCATCCTCGAGCAGTTCAGAACAAGAGAGCGGCGGAGTGTCTCCTAGCCGAATCAGACCCCCTCTTCAGAGCGTCAGTCCAGCAGTTCCAGAAGAAAATGGATTCACGCGTAACGCATATCGGGAGCTTCTCGACAATGTCATTCGCTTTGCTCGCCAGGCAGTGTTGCCACATCGTGACGCAGCGGTGTCAGGAATTGGGCGATTCCATCCAGGTTATGTTCATGATGATGCATTTGGTGTTCGAACTCAAGGACAAATGAATCACGATTTCAAAATTGGGGCTGCAGGAGAGCTCTTTGTAAGTGCCTTCAAGTCATCCTGAAGCTCGTCCCTCTGCTGATGTTGGTATATTACAGGTGTATGAGCTTCTTGTGAAACTTCTTTCTCCGTCTTTCGATTGGAGTAATTGGACAAGCACTATAAACAGTCATGTTCTAATTCACCCAGAATACTTTGGCAGAGCTCCTTGGCCAGGACGAAGAGAGACATCAGATCTTTGGTACAACGATAGGGAAAGATTTTTAACCAGGCATCTCATTAGGGCGGGGTATCTGGACGGGAATGTTTGGTCGGAAGCAACCCCCGAGTACTTCATTGAGGTCAAGACAACCACTGGTGATTGTGGCGATCGCTTTTTCATGAGCAGCAACCAGTACCGTATGGTAAGCTCAAGCTTCAAATCATTTCGTTGACACACTTTGCTGACCATCCAAGATGCAAACAATGGCTCTGCGGGAAGGTCAAGTGTCCAACAAGATATATGTCGTTTTCAGGGTTTATAATTTGGGAAGAGACAGTTTGAGTGTGAAGGTTTATGTCGATCCGGAAGCCCATTGTCGTCAAGGGAGTTTGGAATTTGCGCAGCACACGTGGACAGTGACGCCAGTCATCCAGTAAGGAAGCAATATTTTGACTTGGTATCTTTCCAGTTCATATGATCTTTTTGAGGACTAGACAAGTAACGATATATAACATGCGTTCTCAGATTTTTGAATACTTGGGAGCTTCTGCTTATGAATCCTGATTGTTTTTTCCAGGTATCGTTTGAGAGCATTCTTTTTGAACTTTCCAAATAGATATCGTTGAATGAGTATTTCCAACCCCTATTCAATCATTACATCTAGCTAATACACACTTCTGCCTACTATCGAGCCTTTTCCACGCCTCGCGCACCAACCTTTGCATCCGTCCGATTGGTGTGGGAAGGAGTGACAGGCCCTGTCGAAAGATATCTGAGAATAAGAAAGGCTGCTCGGGGTCTGGAGGCAGATCCATACTTGAAAGTCGTCTATCGAGGATGCTGGGGAATGCTCAATACAATTATAGCAGTGCTGTACAGCGATAGCCTTCTGTTAAGTGTACGAAGTGCTCCGGCAAAGTCTCTGCGTCGCCGCTACCGACGAAAAGGTTTCGATCTGACAGCTCATAAGATAGTAGTTCTATCTCGAGGACTTCTGCCATGTCGAGGTCGTGATATTCCATGCCTCTTCTGTACAGTGACATGATCCGCGCTGCGGGACTTCGTTTCTTTCGACAAAGTTTTCCCACCCGATAGAATAGAGATATCATTGCTGGGATGAGGTAGGACGGCGGTCTCGGCAGCAATAGAATGAGTGGAGGAAGTGTCCTCAGTGTCTGACTCTGGGTCGTGCATGAACGCCATAACCATTCTGTAGTACAGTAAGTATTGATCAAAGAAATCTAGCTCCCTGAGTTTATAATTGAACGAGCCCTAGATCTCCTCCCCGATACCAGCTAGCCGAAATTCCGAGATTAGTAATTCCAGCACCACTTTGCCATTATCATCAGACGTGTTAGTCTGTTGCTGTTGCTGAGTTACGTCTCGAACCGCAGCAAGCGCATTGTTGTACAACTGGACCCCCGTGGATTGCATGTGAGGGAATTCCTTAGTCAGGGCAGCAGCAGTCATGCTTTGTATGTGTAGTATATCGATGCGAAGCCTGGCCACAATTGTTGAAAGGTAGTCTGAAATGGATTTAAAGGTGACTCGAACATGGATATGACCCTCCCATAAACGTTTCTGAAGTAATAAGAAATGAGTAGAGTCAGCACGTGAGTCAGAAGCCCTGGAATAGTATTGCTGACAGCTGGAGAGTGCTGTCCCAATACAAGAGAGCCTTAGTTTGCATGCGATGTGACCCCACCTGCCTGAGCCCCCGTAATCTCAGTCAGTGGCACCATCTCATCGGATGAGATTGGTAGTTCGTAAAGCAAACTTTCGTCTGGAACCAACTGAGACGTAGCCTCATCCTGGATGCCATCGGTTGGGATTTCGTGGCCGTTCCCAACAAATGACAGGTATAAGCCTGTGGAACTGCTAGCCATCATATTGCTATCATCGACAACTTGCAGTTCACTTCGGATGGGACTGCTCTCAGATATCGAGCAGATAGTCACGTGATTGTTGAATGTTCGAAACTGTGTAGGGAAAGATGTCTGCATTTCTATGGAAAAATGGACTGAGTATATATAGTGATAACCCCAGTTTATGAGACCTAAGAAATGAAATCCTAGCTAACCGAAAGGGGTAGTGCTTGCGTGGCACTAAAATAAGGGGTAAAAATACCGTTTTAGTAACGAAATATCCGACATCAGAGTCCTCGGCAGCTACATCGATGTCTTGGATTTCAAATGAGGCTGCGATAGCATTGGGCCACGATGAGGTTCCAAACTGTGGCCACTGAAGCGGCTTTGTATACCCAGGGCATGAAAAGTTCTTTGATTGGCAACGGAAACAATTGGGTTTAGTCTCATCACATTTCAACTTGGTAGACGTCAGTACAGCGATCAATATAGACTCAGCAGCTTGACGCACTCTTCTCTGCTTGCATCGCCCACAGCCGCTTCGGGATTTGGAGTTAGGCTGGCGGCTTCTACATGGCTGGCTCGGACTCTTGCCATGGTTGGTCAATCTCTGACCCTGGCCCTGAGTGTGCGTAAGCCACGTGGCGTGGTCTTCATACATGATGTCTCGCTGATGCACCCTCCCACAAGAAGGTATCTCTCGTTGCTAGGCCTAAAGATAGAGACAAGAAAAGAAAGCTGATACGAGACTGTATCGCAGTTATTGATCGCTTTCAACTCAAATCCTTAAGTTTGCGTCCAATTCAGCCCGGCGTCCAGCTCTGATAAGCGAGAGTGAGGTGAGGGGTGGTAGACTCGTGGAGTTAATGGAGTGTAGGTACGGGAAGACCCAAAGGATTGGTAACCAAAGACATAATGCCGGTTCTTCCCGGCATTTTATTTGAGATCTCGAGTCAAGCGACAGCCTTCACGTATCTCATATCAGAGTGCTGAGGTAAGGCGCGGTTTCGCGGGGGACGCTCGGTTAAGAAGTCGAGCCCCTGAACTAAACCACTTTGGGATAAAATGTATGCAGAGATAAGATACACAACAAACTTCTGCTATCTGTCTCCTACAATGAGGTCATCTGGTATCGGTCTGTGGGATCTTGAATGTTCCCAGCTGATAGCATCCTCCAGGTTGGCAAGGTACGCAGGTATTAGATTTGCTCCCGATTTATATATTGATCTGGGAAACCATGATGTGTATTTCAGCACCAAGCATTCATCACTTTCGACTAAATTTGTAGACGCATCGGTCTACTGATTGAGTTATTCTTGTCGGAGGAATATTTTCAAAACCTTATCTCGATGCCTACCAAAGTCGCGGACAGCTTCAAGGAAGTCAAGGACAGCCCCGTCAGCAGAAGTCAGTTACCACTTTCCCGCACTTAAATGATTGGCTTTTCACACGTACTAACAGCCTCACCACCATCAGATAACAATGAATCCAACAATGGGGTCATTCTTCATGAGCTAGGTCTCCGGCCGGCTCCAAATGGCGAGGACATCACCCCCTTTCAGGTCCTGCGCCTAGCTGGAACATCTGCAACAGCTGGACCGTAATAGGAGGAGTGCTGGCGATTGGAATTACGTCTGGAGGCCCGGTAACTCTCGTTTTATGGCATAATTCTCATACTAATCTGCGATTGATCGGTCGCTCTTACTTTGTCTGAGCTGGCGAGCGTTTATCCAACCGCGGGTGGTCAGTATCATTGGATACCTATATTGGCACCAACTAGAGCCAGTCGTGCATTGGTATGCCCCCGTGTCCCCCCCAGGCTGACTGCAACTGACCCTCAAAGAGCTATATTTGCGGGGTTCTGAATATCTTCAGCTAGACCGTGATTACTACTGGTGTTACCATCATCGGCGCACAGTGGATCCTCGGCGTCCTCATCTCGTACCACTGTTATGCCTGTGACGGAAGGAAACATGAATGAGTGACCCTTGGTTTGAGAACGGACGGTTTTGCTCATATATCTAGATTATACATCAGCAGTACTTGGTGGCATGGGGTTTTTTCGGAATTCTAAACTGGTTTGGGTAAGTTCGTGCGCCCCCC